>JAHDVE020009511.1:0-27730 GCA_022606495.2 Halesus radiatus | reverse complement strand
TATAATTAAACGTTTTAATCTGGAGTGACCTACCAGGTTAGTATGTTTCTGTATATGTACATAATAAGATAAATCCTAGCAATTAGTATTTGTACAGCGCCCTTGAGGTGATTTTTCACAAAAACGGCGCTATACAAGTCATCCAAGTATTATTATAGGTGTAATAGTATCTGGCCATCAACTGATGTTGGTTGGTAAGTTTAACAAATCCTTAAAAAAAAACTCTACAAGTTAAAAAAACCTTACCTCGTAATAAAAAATAATTTTCAATCATCAATCAATCAATAAATACTTATTAAACTGTATTTACTTCTACATCTCACAGCGTTTTTTTTGTTTTAATTTTCATGGAATTATCTAAATTTGGAGAAGCCACATACAATCCCATGATCTGATAAAATATGGATGCATAATTTGAAGATAATATTAACAAATCTCAAATGAAATATGAAACAGAAAAAGACCCAGGGAGCGGGAGTTTTAAATATTTTTGTTTAGAATGTGTTTATTTGATGTATGATACATGATCAGAGTGGAAGATACTCTCAGTATCGCCCTGGTGAAAGACCACCATTCAGAATTGAAACGTTGCTTGAAATGGATTTTAGCCGTGTTTGGTGACCAGATCTGAATAGGCGGGTATTTTCCCACCTCCCTCTTCCCCTTCTACTTCCCCTCTCCAATACCTTCAGCCTCACAACATTCCCCAAATTGGAATGCCATAGTCTCACTGGCTCCAGACGGTTGGGAGCAGTTGGGACTCTTGTGCGGCATTCATATAATTTTTTTTTTTTTTTGTATAAGGCAATTCACCCTAAGGAGAGTGCTATGTGCCAAAAAAATTTATTCAAAAATTATTTTGGAAAAATCGCATTCTTGAAAACTCTATCAAGAAACCATTCATATCAATTTTTCATGTTCTCAAAAACTGCCGTATTGAAAATTATAGGCCATCGGCAGAAAAACCATTTTCACGGTCAATAAAAAGCTCTTATTAAATCAAGCAATCAATTTGAAGCTCTCATGAATTAAGGGGGAAGACTCAAATAAGGCGCTAAACGTCACTTCGCAGTATGCTAACGTAAGCAATACAACAAATAATTTATCTGCAAATTCTTAACAGAAAGTTACGAAAGTGTCTAAGGTTTTCAGTGACGTAAATTCTTAAACTGTAACCTTTTATATTATATATGAAATACCTACAGTAATTTTAAGTAAAACGCTCGACAGTGCCTTCGCCGTTATGTTAACTGCACCCATTACAAACATATTTAATCAAAATCCTCCCACAATCTCAGAGTAAATAAGATCAAGAACCAAAAGCGTTTATTAAAAATAATTCAGTAAATCTAGATTTTCACTGTAATTCCCTCAAAGTTCAGGAATTTTTAAATTCAGTTCCGTCATACAAAAAACGTATGACAATTTCTGGCCCGCGCGATTGTTGATAAAACGATTTATTTCGCCGGAGTAAATCAGTTGTGAGAAGTCCTTCATAGCGAGCGGACGTCGATTTGAAATTCGATATTTCTGTCTGTTTTATGACGAATAGCTGGGAAGAGAGGTGTTAAACTGCCACCGGAATGTAGGAATTACGTATTTTCGATTTTTTTTGTTATAATCACATTTCTTTGCAACGTTCTTTAAGATGGTCCAAAAAGTGATTAATTTATTATACGGCGCAATATAAAAGACCTGCGCACTGGAAAAAAACTGACGGACGTGGTACAGATCTACAAGATTAGATCTTTGCAGGCGGTCAACAGCAAAACTAATGAATGAACGAATTATTTTTAAAATCTTAACATTTTTTGTGCCCATATAATTTACAATCTTGACGCCCCTGACTGCATATATAAGTATACCGATCTGTGCCTATCAAAATCCATAGTTTTAGCGGCTATTTTGAATTTCTAGATATTCACACCGATTTGGTTAGAAAGCGGCGTAAGTCATGTTAGGGGGGTGCTGAAGTCAAATTTAATGTCAACCTGAGTAATTTCGATGGTCATTTTTAATTTTGAGTTTTCTACCGATTTGGTTCAAAATCGGAATTAAAGTGTTTGGAAGTGAACTGAAATCAAATGCGAAGAATGATAACAAAGAATGTTTTTATTCATTTCAAATTGTAGAATCTTTATCCTACTTTAAAAAATATTAATTAACCTTCACCGAAAAATTACCCCTTAATTAATATATTTTTTTAAAATAGCGAAGTTTGTTTTTTTTTATTTCTCGCTATTTTTTTTTAGTGTTTAACCAATTTTGACAGTGAAGGGGTAATTTTTCGGTGAAGGTTAATTAATATTTTTTAAGGTAGGCTAAAGATTCTACAATTTGAAATGAAGAAAAATATTCTATGTTATCATAATAACATAGAATGTTTTTCTTTATTTAGAACACCTGTATTTCGGACGATATTAGGTCCTTGGAGACCAATTTGTTTTCAAATTGTACCATCTTTAGTCTACTTTAAAAACAATAGATTAACCTTTACCGAAAAATTACTCCTTCACTGTCAAAATTGACCAAAACACTAAAAAATAGCGAAAAATAACAACTTACAAAAAATTTGAATAATTTAGAACCGCTGTATCTCGGACATTATTAAGTCGTTAGAAACGTATTTGATTTCAAATTATAGCATATTTGGTCTACTTTGCTTGGGGGAGGGGCAAGGGAAAGATAGGAGACTTTTGTGAAAATACTCCCTGTTATAGGTATTATTCACCGGCAAAATACCAGTTTTTCTTATTGCCTTCATTGACTTGGTGAATTGTATTCAAGCTTATTGTGTGCGTCTGGAGTGGGTTTTAAATCATCGTTATCTACCTATGTTATATTTTTACTGCTGTTTAGTATACAATATTGAAGGGCGTTTCTAAATCCCAAAAATTATCAAAAGACAAATAATTCTTATTCCCGATTAATAAACGGGATCTAATTCACATCCTCCATCTTGGTTCCCAATTCAAATGTAATAGTAGAATTACTTAACCATTAATAAAAACCAAAGCCACTTATAGAATAGCCATATAAAAAAGCATCCAATTCATTTCAACCACCTTGAATCCCCTAGTGGACAATCGAAAAACGGATTCCTTGATTCAAAATCCATGAAAATAATTCCGTATGTCAAAAAGCTGTGCTTATAAGTATTTCTGAGCAGTTGTTCCACGTTACCCATTTCTATAATATTTCCGAAGCTAAAAAAAAAGATTATGCTGTGAAGAAATAAATATGTAAATAGTAACAAAACAAATCTTTTGTAAAAGGGAGGCACTTTGTATGGCTACTGACAATAATTAATATATTATATATAAATTGAAAAAAAAATATTCTCATCAGTTACCCTATCCTATTACCAACAGATGCTAAGTTAAGTCTGTCAAGCTTCTATTTATTTATTTTTATACAGCGAATAAACGAAAAAAATATAGAGCAAATGTTTTTTGTTTCGTATTGCATCAATACGCTGAACATTTTTTTTAATCCGCCGTGGTCTACATTATCCACATTTCCCCAATCCTGCTGCCGGATCGCGGTGGTCCGTGGTTTTAAGTTTGAGGCCTAAAATTCCTAACGGCGGTGAATACGCGGTCTTATACTGGACCCTTAAATTAAAAAAATCGCATTCTCGCCAGCTCTGAAAGAAACCATTCCCACATTCTGAATGCGTTCATCATTAGTTGTTTCAAAAAATTGTTAATAATGAATCGTTATTATCTCGCCCTCTGGAAAGAAATCATCTCCATGTTCTGAATGTACTCATTATAGAAAAAAATCACACTTGAAGAGTAACATACACATTCTTACGTACGATTATCATTTTCCGTTTGCATTTTTACGTGCTCAAAAACGGTTTTAATGTCCCTTGTTCAGTCTTATGACTGCCAATTTTTTCCTCCATCTCGAAGTTAACCGCGACCGCAATTAGATTAATAACCCCTCGTCTCTGGAGTACTTAAAACCCCTCTAGTCCTTTCTGTTCCCGATGAGGAACACGTTAGTAGATAGCAGTTTTTGTTACCTTTGGGTACCCAAACGTACTTGTTCCACATCGTGAACAAAACTAGATAACGATAGTCTTTTTGTTCTTCTTGTTTACTTTGGGTACCCAAAGGTAACAAAGGACTCTTCTGCTATCTAGTTACTTGTTCTTCATCGAGAACAAAAAAGACTCGAGAGGTTAAGCAGGTTAAGCAGAGGTTCACAAAAACGGCGCTATAGAAATCATCCAATTATAATAATTGGGTATAAAAAATTCTGTTTCTTTGAAATATTAAAACATATTTAAGGGAGAATAATAAAATATCATCTATCTAAATATAAAAATCAATGTAAGTTTGTTTATCCTCGATGTTCTAGAAAACCACTGGACCGGTTTCGCTAAAAATAGCACAGTTTATTTTTATTAGTGCCGGGGAGGTTTAGAAAATAGTTTGAATGAAATCCAATATGTAAAACTGTTGCTATAACGTTTTAAAGTTAGTATGAAAAACATTGAACCCGCCATGTTTTATTCAGGTTAGCCCATAGATATAACACTCTGGTTAGCCACAGATTGCATATTCAAAAGAAGAAGGTTTTTTTGGGTAGAATATTTTCAAAATGGAAAACACGAGTAGGTACCTACTTAAGAACTTTGTGATTTAGGTATATTTTGAAAAAATAAACGTTTGGAATGAAATAAAATATTGAAATGAATGTTTCTTTATTTGGAGATAGTTATTTTCGCTGTCAAATCAATTATGGCACCCTAATGACGAGCAAGAATTCACAACTTCATAACTTTATTTCAAATCCCGAGAAAGGCCGGGTACACATCAGCTAGTGACTATATACATACTTAATATTCTCATATTTTGTTTTTACATGGTACATTAAACTTTTTATTTAAATTATGCAGATCGCGTAAATACTCAAGCCATGGTGGATCGACTAATTGATTATTGATGTTATAAATAAGCTTTAAAAAGGCCTATATCCCCCTGTCCCGGTGTTGTCCTCAATTTTAAACATTTTTAATACAAGTGGGTGGTAGCGAAAGTTATAGCTTTGGAGATGTTAAGGTCGCGTGTCCAAAGGTCAGACGGATTAAGCCACTCGGTGTTTGCTCTTTGACTCGATTTGTGTGGCACCCTGGAACTCTGAACGTTGGACTCAAAACATGACCTGAAAAATGTCACGTAAGAAAAAATAAATAAATCTAAAAATATCCAAATGATTATTGCCTGATTAACTAAACATGTTTAAAAAATATATTATTTGTAATTTTTAAACTTTTTCTTTTCGTTTTCTTCATAACACAGGAGGTCCTAGGAAAATAATTACCATCAGTGCCTATGTATATTTCAGGATCCTGTGTGGAGGGTCTTTTTGAAGAGATGAAGGAGTGAACATGGGTCTTGAAGAGATCCATTTTATAGGAGGGAGGACAGACTAGAGGCAGGCAACCCGTTCCACGGCCGTGTTGTTTAACTCAAGAACGAGTCCTAGAAACGACCCGCTCTCATGTTGTGCAAATGGTGGGCGCGCTTTTGGCGTGTTTCCCGACTATGTACCGATTAATTTCACAGAGCATCTTCCATTAAAATACCGGTAGAAGAAGGACAGCATTCCCACCTGACGAATGTGCTCTAAAAATTGCAATCCATTTGTTAAGATAGGGGAACGTATCAAACGAAATCTGAAGAATGTGTTAATTCTGGGAGGGGGAGACTGCCGGTTTGGCAGTACCTGACTCCTTACAGATTAGGTGCCCGATTCCGTCTCTTTTTAAGGATAATTAATACATTGTCCTTATACTTGTAGGTTTAAAGATATTTTGCTTAACTGAGGATCCGATTCCATGTCAATAACATGACATTTTTAAGGGAGTTTGTGTTTAAATTATCACAGCTTTATTCGAAATAATAGCTGCATCGCACATACTTTAAACGGTTTATGAAATCAAATCACTTTTAACTTGAATTTCGGGCTTTTGTCATAGGTACTTTATAAACATCGCAATTTCTTTAATTCGGTTAATTTATGAATGACTCACTAATAATATTTAAGGTATTGACGATTGAGTTTTCCTTTGTTAAAACTACGCAAACATCGATATTTTCAAAGAATGTCATTTGTTGAATGACAGCTCGACCCTTGGAATAATAAGGTTCCATCTGACACGGCAATGGTATGCGATAATGAGCCTTAAAGTCGCTATCTTTAGAGCATATTATCGCATGTCGTTTCTGCGTCAGATGGAACCTTGTTTTTCCAAGGTTTCGAGCTGTCATCCGAGAGAACCGGTAACACAATTAAGCAAAATGTCTTTAAGCCTAGAGATAACTACAATGTATTTTCCTTATAAAGAAACGTAATCGGGCCCCAAGTCACAAAACATAGCTAAATCCGATAGGGTTTTTTAGTAATTTTCTAGATGTTGAATCTTTGGTGCTGTTTGGTTCTGAAATGATAATGTGTTTGGTTCCTACCTTAATTGCTATATATCCAGTCCATACCTTCCCAAACCAAAACACTATATTTTGAAAAATGGAATACAGTGGTCTGACAGTAATGGCTTTGAGCGCTCTCTTGTTCGGTGAAGATAAAACTACTTTCGAGGAGTATGTTCTGTCTCTACGTCATTCGGTAAGTGTTTGGTTTTCCTTGACCTTTTAAACCTTAAAACTGTCCCTTATTGTCATAAAACCAAAACCATAATTATTATTGTCGTTGTTATTTACAGTACACAACAGTTTTACAAGCGAAACCCCATAATTTCGAGTGGGTAATTTTATGTATTTATTTACGTTTATAAAATTTGTATGACAGGTGCCGTAAAAGAAAATGTTTACAAAAACTGTGAACTAAACCAATAATTGATTTAAAAGTCGTCATTAACAATTTTCATGAAATTGGGACGCCTCCTATGGGTAGGACATGTGTAGCTAAGATGAAAGATAAGCCAACCACCAAGGAAGCTTCTTTATAGAAAGCTTTCAGGTCTAAGGAGTGTCTGAATATATGAACTTACACCAATAAAGATATTATAATCGCCTTGACGTAAAAATACAGTTAGTATATGAATGCTATATTTGTCCTACCAACACATAAATGGAAAATGGTCCTCAAAGAGTTAAAAAAGACTCGCCAAACAATTCAGAAGTCGGTAACTAACAAAATAGCCGTTTAAATAACTTTTTTGTTGTTGTTGTTTTAAGTCACTTTATTTTATTTATATTTATGCATTATCGACCGGTTTCGGTTGATCTCAACCTTCTTAAGGAACGTACACATATAAACTAAGTTAACATACAGAGATATATCATGTTGAAGACAGTGAAAGTGGGGGAAAGAGACAGTATGAAAAAAAAACCTTGACTCTGTGCAGAAACGGGCGGTCCGTTTGATAGATTCGCCTATCTTAACAAATGGGTTGCAATCTTTGGAGCACAGACGTCGGGTGGGAATGCTGTCCTTGTTCTACCGGTATTTTAATGGAAGATGCTCCGAGGAACTAGCGTCATTGATCCCTTCGGCACCGGTGCATAGTCGGGAACACGCCAAACGCGCGCCCAACATTTGCACACGGTTGACATTTGTCACATGAGAACGGGTCGCTTCTACGACTCGTTCTTGTGTTCAACAGCTCGGCTGTGGAATGATCTGCCGGCCTCTGTGTTTCCTCCATCCTATAACATGGGTCTCTTCAAGACCCAAGTTCACTCCTTCCTATCCTCTAAAAGATCCTCCACACAGCATCCCCAAAGATGATATAGGCCTTGAGGGAAATTATTTCCTCCTTGGTCTCCTGTGTGGAGTTACTGTAAAAAAAAATTTTAAAAAAGTATAAAAGAGTAGAAGAGGACAGAACATCAGAGTCTGTAGAGGGGTAGGTAGAGGGGCAGGGGAAGAGGAGAGGAAGGGGAGGGGAAGAAAGGGAACATTCATAAAATCGGACTTTGGGTTTAATCTAATTGTTTATTTAAAATTTAGCAACCATTACTTTTATTTGATTTTGATATTTCTAATTCTACTAAGTTATTGAGGCGCAAAACCTATTCCGTTTTTATGTATTACTTGCATTCCTGTATTTCTATTTAACTAACTGACCAATCATCACGTCGTTTCCCCGCAACGGTAGGCAGAGGGACGGACCGCCAAACAATTCGATCTTGGCATATACTTATTGTTTCATTCACATTCATACAACGTCTCATACAGTCTCTTCTGTTATTCCGACTTCTGACATGGCCCGATTCAAGTATTTGATAGACTTGATCGTGCGATGTCTTCCTCGAACGTCCCTGGCTTCTTCTTCCATTCACATTCACTTCATATATTCTCCTTACATTCCTTAAATTTTTCACACGATCATATACGGTTTTACACGCATTCGTCTCAGAGATCTCATTTCTAGAGCATTCAGTCTACTTTCATCCTTCCTCTGCCAATTCCATACCTTACTGCCAACATCATGGTTGGTATCAGCATATTAAAATTAGGTTAATATTAATTAAGTGTTCGGAAAATTCTAAAAAAACCTATACTTGTTAAACATCTCATGTGTTCTTTTACCTATATAAATCGCCGGGCAATCGATACAGTTAAGTTTATAGATGCCAGAATAGCTTAATGTCTCTTATTTGAAAATACAATTATTCATCAGTAAACAGTCGTTGTTACAGAGAGCATTTCCGGTTCCGCCTTGCAAATTTTGTGCTCGTAATTAATGGTACAGCTAATACAGCAAAAAACATCGGTTTTCCGACAAAAAGCTGATCGGTCGACCTTGAATTACGCGTCCGGAACTATCGACCATTGTTCTGATTTGGGTAAAAAATGTTTTAAAATGACTCTCGCTGTTTTTTTTATATTACTATAATGGTAGATAGTTTTAATCAGAGTGGTAGATACTCTCAGTATTGCCCTAGTATAAAGATTACCATTTGGAATCGAGAACTTGCTTGAAATGTATTTAGCCGTGTTTAAACAGCAGATTTGAATAGCTAGGTACGTTACAACCTTCTTCTTTCCCATCTCCTTACCCTCCCTCATTCCTTCAGCCTCACAACAAAATATCACAATTGGGAATACCATAGTCCCACTGGTTCCGAATTGTTGCGACTCTTTGTGTGTATTCACACATATATATATATATGTATATTTTAAAGAAATACAAAATTATCATGATTACGAATAACCTGACAATATTTGAAAATCTCCTACTACCATCACACTAAGTCCGTTCTCTGACGGTCCGGTAAGGAATGAACATTTACTCGCTACTGCGGACACTACGCAGAAAAGTCTCACAATGGACTTTGCTGCAAATCGTTACCTTACGCGAACTTTACTTATCTGGGCAGTGTCTGCAATAGCGAGTGAAAAGTTCGTTCCTTACCGGACCGTCAGAGAGCGGGCTAAGCGGAAAATGTTACTTGTGTCATGATGGAGGACTTAGCCAGCCGAGGAATTGAACTCACAACGCCTGGGTGGGACCCGCGATTTGATGATCTCCGTGGTTGAGTGGTTACGATCCTTGGCTACAAATCCGGAGGTAGCGGGTTCAATTCCCGGCGCACACAAGTAATTTTTATGTGATTAAATTGTGTTATTTCAGAATGTATTCACTTAAAATAATATGTAGTATATTCGCGGCACGTTCCAGAATGGTAGATACTGTCAGTATCGCCGCAGTGAAAGACCACCATTCAGAATAGAAATGGCTTTAGCCGTGTTTGGTGACCCGATTTGAATAGCCAGATGCTTCCCACCTTCCTTCTTCCCCTCTTCAATACCTTCAGCCTCACAACATACTCATATTGGGGATGCCATAGTCTCACTGGCTACAGACGATTGGGAGCAGTTGGGACTCTTGTACGTTTTCACTTTTTTTTTTTAAACACGATGCCAACTTTAGCATTGAACGTTTATGTACATATTATTAAAGGCGCTACCAGTGAAAGATGTTATGATGTTTTTGCTATGGATTACAAAATCAACTCTACAGCTGTCGTAAAGAACAATGACAATCATAAAAGTTAACAAACATAAATTAGTATTACACGGATCGCTTGACGCATTTTGCTCCAAGTGCGATGCCAAGCATCAGTTAAACGCACTGAACAGAAAACCAATAGAAGTGCGGTCAACGTCGATTGGAAATAAAACTGATATCTTCAACATGTTTAAGTCTCAGCCCAGTAAAATTGATAATTTAATCAATTTCAACAGAAGTAAAATAAGATTGGCCACTGACACGTCCACAATACAGGTATCTGGGTTTATCTCATCAATGTTATAATAAATATAACGTAAAATTGATTTTTTTGAAAAATTCACTCTGAAATACTTCATACTTTTTTAGATAATTTACAAGAAAGCTAAGTAATGTGCTTCCACTGGCTAGTAGAATGAACACAAATTACGATAAATAAAAATTAGATGCCAGCATTTGGATCACCAGCTAAGATAGATCGAAATTTAATGATTTATATTTATGATACAATGTTCAATTGACGTTTCAATTTTTTTACAGTAACGTTATACTGTAAATTGTAAACTTTGTAATCATTGTAAGTATTGTAAACATTGTAAGCTTTGTATACTTTGCAAACTTTGTAAGCTTTGTAAACTTTGTAAACTTTTTTCATAAACATTGTAAACATTGTATACTTTGTAAACTTTGTAAACTTTGTATGCTTTGTAAACATTGTAAACTTTCTAAACTTTGTGAACTTTGTAAACATGGTAAACTTCTGAGACTTTGTTAACATTGAGAACTTTGTATACTTTGTAAACATTGTAAACTTTGTGAATTTTGTAAACATTGTAAACTTTGTAATCTTTATAAACTTTGTAAGCTGTGTAAACTTTGCAAACTCTGCAAACTTTGTAAATTGTAAATTGTAAACTGTAAACTTTGCCTGCCCTCAACACAGGTTCTCCCAGTGAGACAGGCGCATTACCATAACCCTTTTATGACATTAAGATTGTATAAATAACAACTGTAATAATATATGGTCTGCGGACTTGGGAAAGTGCAACTAATATTTGTATAAACCCACTAGTAAAAGAAAAAAAGACAAAAATAATTAAAATTATTCTTTAAGTACCACACTTTACAGATTCTACAGAAATTTTCAAGCTTTTAGACGTTATGACAGCCTTCTTCTTCTTCTACGTATGGTGGAGGAGAATTGGTGGAGGTCATAGTGGGTGCTGAGGTTATTCAGACATCGAGAGACAATTGGTTCAGCACAGATGTGTCACAGGAAAACTGATGAAGGGGACATTATTCTACGGTGTGTTTTGTTGTAATATGTCCACATTCACAAAGTTATAGGTTGGCTTAGGTTGGGCACATTAGCAATATTGGATACATCACAATTCTATGGGTTAACCTCTTCAGTGGTTAGACGTTTTGTTAGAGTCATTTGTTTAGTATAATCGTAGCCGACGTTTTATCGCGGAGTTGCGAGAAGTCAAAGACTTGCCAAGACGATCAAATTTCACATGTGTTTCTTTTCGAACGTAACCATCATCCGTTGGTCAATGGTGAAACATAATAGTATTGACTGTCGTTAAAGCTGTCATCAGCTGCACAAACTGTATGTAGCTAAAACTTCAGCCTTTAGAGTTTTTAGTACGTATCAAGGTGAAAATCATTGGGTTACATCTCAGTGGGCACACGCTTGTCAGATTCCACACAAAATCAGAATGATATTATAAGGGGGTTCTTGTCCTGCTCCAAACCTCTCCCATGCAGTTTGTCGTTATGAAATATATCTCATAACAATAAAGTTTCACCGTTATTTCCGTAAAGTACCCGATTTTTTTAAATTTTGTTTCCCCCCTATGGTAACACTAAAGTGTGTTGTCATTGGTCCAGCGTTTTTGAGGAAGGGGGCAGCAATGAGACGATCGGGCGGCCCAGTAGTGTGGCCGACGGAGAAAAATATATTAACCGAGTTTTTGACTTGGCAATAATGGCAATACTCCTTGTCTCCGCTGAGCGAAGCGGTCTTAAAATTTTTATGCAGGTGGCGACAAGGTTGAAAATCCCGCTGTACATCGGCCGCATGTTTCGATTTCGGCAAAAAAAACATCACCAAAATGCGTGTTTTATTCTATTCTGTAAAGCTCAGACATAATTATTAAAATGTTTTAAGGTCATATTCTAAAAAACTTAATTTACCACAATGAACAATACGAAAATATGGGAAAAGCAGTTCATAAGTAGGAGATTTTTCCCTTTAAACATTTTTTAATGTCTCATACTTTATTTTTTTCCAAGCTTATAAAAAGACATACCAAAAAAGTGCACGGTTAAATGAAAGGCCAAGGTGTGATCTACTTGCAGTATTTAATTCAATTATCTATGATATTTCTAGGCCAACAAATTCTCAAACCGAAAACACACGATTTTTCATTACTTCTCATTGCATCGCCTTAATATATTTTTTTCCGTCGGCCACACTACTGGGCCACCTGCTCGTCTAGAAGGCACTTTAGAACTGGCTTGCCTTTCTAGGGGGCTCTCGGGTTTTTTTGCGTCAAAGAGGACGGTCGCATTGGTGGCCGCTCTTATAAAATACGTTATTAATTACAATAAAAGTTAATTTTTTTCCATCTCATTACTAATTTATCGGTTTTCGTATCCGATGTGAGTCCTTGGATCTTCTGCTTCACGTAGAGATGGCCACTTGTGGCCGAGGTAATGTTTATTTTGATTTAATTTAAAGTTTAGGTTTATTTACAGTTCTTAATCAGTAAATTAACTTCTACATGCGTTCGCAAAGAGATTCACGGCATATATTATTTGCTAATTAATGTACGCTTTCTTGCAAAGTATTTTTTTAATAGTAGATTAATGTTTTGTTTTATTACTTATCCTTAAGCGTTCTATTACTTATCATCGTATTCTATTTATAAATATCCTTGAGGCGGTGGTTTCTCAAATTGACCATAAACGTATTGCAAACACCATAAATATCTCCTGAGATTTTCAGCTAGCTGGGATTAATGTGAGTATAATCGGATCTAGTAATAATCATGAGTGATAGGAATCAGCAATTTAAATAAAGACCAGCATGGCCTGATCCGTTATGTAACACTACATCTACATCTCTTCCTCGGTTTGACTCTGTGTTGCTTCCACTGGGGCGCCCACAGTTATGATTGTAGATGACCTATCATCCGGCATTCTTTCAACATGCCCATCCCATCACAATGTTTGAAACCTACAGAATCTTAAGATGATCTAATGCGTGATTAGATTTTCGAGTTCATGGTTCACGAAAGGGGCATTCCTAACTGGATAAGTATATATTAAAAAAAAAAACTTGTCTGTAGTTAGGTCCAGCTTTTGACGTATAGCACAAGCAATTTGACTATTTGCTGCTCGCATCCATCTGAAGCTGGCATAGCTCTTCAGCACGACAGATTATGACATTTATAAGTGATTTCTGTTTCTTTTCCCTGCCAAGGATACAACTTGATGATTCATCCGGCAGTCGTGCCGCGCGCCTAGCATAGTCCAACGGAATCTTCTAGCAAGGAAATAAAATTCTCCAGGTATGCATAAAGGGTTTTTTCAAAATGATGGACTCAATTTTCCTTGTTCTCCTCTGATACACGCAGTCGGCTCGGTTTTTTTTTTCTTTACGGAGACATCTGGTTTGCTCAAATTGGTGAAAGATAACCAACGACAAATGTTCGTTCTAGTTGGAAGTTCAATATTAAAATAGAGAGTGCACTACAGTTGCCGACTCAGTTTCACAGAACTCACGAATACAGAAAACCTTGAGCTGCATAGTAACCATTTTCACGACTGAAGCGAAATGGCTGCTTGGCGGCGCCAGCACTCGTTTGCTCAGCTATGAGCGTTCTAGCGATGGGATTCAAAACATTCGGACCTCCTCTTTCAATTGCTATGTAGATCATTCATGTATGACGTATAATTCAGGAAATATAGCAGAATGAAATTGAGACAATAATTTTTGATGACATGTGTTTTTTATGGGTGGATTTTGGAATATATAAAACAAGTATCGTAATTTGTCGCTGTACCTCACCAAAAAAAACTAGCTCTTCTGCTCAAACTTTGCTAAAATAAATCTTGAATAATTTTAACAAATAAAGCTATTTCACGGTCGATTTCAGAATAATTCTCATAAAAGAGCATTGCATTACTTGAAGGGGAAAATTTCAATCATCTCCCATAATCTTAGTTAGAAAATAATTCATGATATCACGGGCAATATAATTTTATTGTCGAAAATATAATTGAATGTTCAATGCCAAGTTGGTTCGGTGACAAAATAGGTCTATTTTTCTGTAAGAAGCGAGAAGTTAATGAGGGGGACGACGAAATGAGTACTTCCTGACGCTCGGTTGTCTCTGAAATAACTCGAAAGTTTTTATTAATCTTGGTAAAATGAAACCCATGAATTGAATTGAATGCTATTTTCTCTGGCCTATGAACGAATGAACTATAATTTTGAATTTCTACTGAACATGATAGACTGACTATACACGATTAGAAGAAAAATTTCTCCAAAAATAACTTTGGTAAAAAAGCCAACCACTTGACTGGCAAAATACGTGCCTTGGGATCGAAAATTTGAAAGCCCATTCCCTGGCTGGATTCAACCGAATGAAATGAAATTTTGGATATCTGCAAAAAAACGATGGATTGTGTATGATTGCATTAAATAAATCCTACAAAAATAACGGTGTTTTAAAAAATCTCCAATTTAAGTAGGAAAATGCGATGTTTGGGGTGGGATACTGAATGCGGTTTTCTACGGATCTATGGGACCGTAAGAACTAAAACTTTGCTAAAAATGATGGACTGCACCTGTTTGTAGTGTCATTGGACTGCACACAATTCAAATAAAAACATCAGAAAAAGTAACTTAAATATCTGAATCCTTACAAAAAAATGTGGATTAAATACCTTACTCTAATCTTACGAAGAAAGACTTCAATACATTAATTTTATTACATTGGAAGAAAGAATACAGTCTACTAACTTAATATAGTATTCAAAATTATTCCTCGAAACCATTCGCTGTTTAAGAGGAACGGCTGCGTGGCCTGTTTCATACAAAACTTAATTTTGGATTTAAGGTCAAAATACTTACCAAAACCTTTTGATACATTTTTTATAATTAAAGGATTAGTAAATATCTAATACGCGTGAGAAGTATTTTATTTATTTTTGTTTTACATTATATTATTTTAAATAAATTGATTTTCGCGATTTTAGAGGCATCTTTAACAATTATTTGGGGGCAAAGGGTGATTTAAAAAAAAGTTTTACCCCATCTGCTTCGAAAATATAATGAAATATAAAGTAAATAAAAAAAATTTAAACAAGCATTATTATGGTGGACTTTAAATTAAATTAAAAACGGCCAATTAACGTTGGAACAAAATTTTGCCGTATATAATTTAAAATATCGACCGGATTTTTTTTTTTAATGTTTTGTTTTCATATTTTTATTAAAGCAATCGTATTTAAATAGAAAATACGATATATATTTTTTTAAATACAATAAACCTCTTAGTTGCCTCTAAAATTATGAAAATTTATTTTTTTCATGACGCATTCTTCATAATTTAAAACAAAAATAAATAAAAACACTTCTAATCCGTACTAGATATTTAATAATCCTTTAATTTAAAAAAAATATATCATTCAGTTTGGATGGGTACTTTGGCCTCTAATCCAAAATTAAGTTATGTATGAAACAGGCAGCGCAGCCGTTCCTCTTAAGCCCATCAAAATAAACACAATCCAAAATTTCAGATCCTAGTTAGTTCTATTCACTCACTTCTCCGCCACCCCATTGGAAGCTTATGGTGCAGAGTACGCCAATCCAAGAATAACGTCATTACTCCATGGCTGCCTGGACGGAGTCCCCCCTGATGGCCCCCTGGAAACGGAAGATCGTCAGATATCCACCATAAACTTTTTACATTTTGTGTATTAATATTTCCATTTAATTTTGTTTTAATATATTATTATTGTTTCTTATTGTTTTGTGTATTGTTTCTTATTGTTTTGTGTATTGTTACTTAGTTTTTTTTTTGTGTTATTATTGTAACATATGAAGCGTATTGCACTGCACTACCTCTGCATACATTCTGGAAAAAAGAATTATTAACAGTATTCTCATTATAGCCAGTTGCACTATGGCGTCTCCAATCGGTGAATATTTAAAGTATGTAGGGAGCACTGACGTCAGAATTGTTAGACCTGCCCGAAGTATGATTCCGACGGTTGGAGGTAAAGGTCACGGGACACCTATTTTGGCGCCAGCTTAGTTCAATGCCATCCACGTTTGTTTCGCGTGGTTTTGACCGTTGTAAGCAAATTTAAAAAATTGAAAATATATAAAATAATACACATGAAACATATGAAAAGGGTTAAACTAAATACTCTATATATTTGGTTGTTTTCAACGAGTTAAACCTTAGTTAATGTTTTACTAAAATTAGCGGCAAGCCTAGCTCGCCCACGCCCCTCTATTTTGGTTTCTTCCCCTTCTGTGTTAGGTTAGGTAGGAGGAATAGGAAGAATGGAAAGTATCTAGCTATTCAAATGTGGTCACTTAACACGGCTAAAAGCGTTTCGAGCAACGTTTCGATTCTGCATTCTTTATTTTATCAAGGAGGTACTGAGAGTAACCACCTACCACTGCAGGGAATGTTATGATTCTGATTTGTGGTCTTTCACCAGGGCAATACTGAAAGTATTTACCGCCAGGTTAGACTCTAGTCATGTCAGTTTCACTAGAAATCAACCTACCTTTCGTTTTTTTCCGGTCCGATATGATCTGTGCGTGGGATGCGACAAAAACACAATCACCAGAAAGAACAATGGTGTAATCCCATCGTCCGATCATCTCATGAATCAGCTAGGGAAAGTGTGTATTAGAATCTATGGTAAGTGGAAATACCTAAATCCACAGCTTCGCTTTACAAAAGATTTTACCTGCAGCCTCTTTTATCCGAATTGCTTTGCTTTATAATCATTTGCAAGTATTTTCAAAACAAATAAACCCACGAATTTTACCTCCTTGCTTTAAAAAGTGGTGTTCGATTTAAAATTTATATTTTAAAACGTATTCAAAATATGTTTGATAGTTGACCAAAGCACACAAAGCTTGGCGTGTTTAGCATGAACTGAAAGGACAAAGGTATAACAGTTCTAGCGTGAAGTGATTTATTGTGACAGACTAAACAAAAATGGACAAGTATATCCCGAAACATAAGGTAATATTTTACCTACAGCCTCTTTTATGCAAATTGCTTTGCTTTAGAATCATTTAGAAGTATTTGCTGCCCACTTCTTGCTTCATTCTCATTCATACATCGTCTCGTACATTCTCTTCTGTTATTCTGTCTTCTGACACGTTCTGACTCGAGTATTTGCTTCACCTGATCGTGCCATGCCTTCCTCGGACGTCCCCTGCTTCTTCTTCCATTCACATTTGCATCATATATTCTCCTTATACTCCTCTCCTCGTTCATTCGCTCTACATTCCCAAACAGTCTAAGCGTCTCTTTCTTAATCGTACTCATTGCGCTTACGTCAGCCTTGCATTCTTTGCGAATCTCAACATTTTTCACGTATGATCATACAATTTTTTACCACACATTCGCCTCAGAGACCTCATTTCTACAGCATTCAGTCTACTTTCTTCCTTCTGCCAGTTCCATGCCTCACTGCCATACATCAGGGTGGTATCAGTTGGTATCAGAACTCCTTTGTGGGCTGCTAGCTTCGCTTCTTTAGACATTTTTTGTTAGAGCCAACCGCGCTCAGTCTGGAAACTCTGGAACTATATTATAATATTAAATATTCTGTTTATTCGTATTAAATGTGAAATAAAACATATTAATTAAACAAAAAATATTTATTTGCGCACGCCGGGGTTCGAACCCGCGACCTTCAGATTCGTAGCCGAGGATCTTAACCGCTGGACATGCAGCCCAAATAAGACAAATGTATCCATTAAATCTTTACGATGCACAAATAAAGAAATTGATGCTTTTTTATGATTGACGTGCATAATTTTCAATTGGACCTGGTACAGAGCTCAGCATCCATGACGATACCATCATTATAATTGATTGCCACAATAAATCAAACAATAATAATATGAAAAATAATCAAACTAAGTTTTCGAATTTATCGCCTGGATGCTATCGACATATTACATATAAATGAGAGTTTCTTTACGGTAGAAAAAAAAGCATTCATTTTATTGTGATTATTTTTGCCTGGGTATATATATGTGTGTAAGAAAAAAAAAAAGAAGCCTTATTATGGAAGAGTGATTTTAACCCTTTCGATGCGGTTTCTTTCCGATCAAGCACCCTTTCAAAAGTGTCAAAAGTTTTTAAATAAATCATTTTCGTTGAATATCTCTTCTTTTATATTTTTTGACAATAATTAAATCTGAAAGAAGTCGCCAATTGGCGAAATTAAGATGATTTTAGTGAGCTCTAACAGATATTACCCAAAGAATTGAGACTTTGCGGACTGTGATGGATGTCATGGATCACATTTGAGACAGGTGCGTGTGGGACATGCTGTCATGGATCATATTTGAGACAGGTGCGTGTGGGATATGCTGCCATGGATCATATTTGAGACAGGTGCGTGTGGGATATGCTGTCATGGATCACATTTGAGACAGGTGCGTGTGGGACATGCTGTCATGGATCATATTTGAGACAGGTGCGTGTGGGATATGCTGCCATGGATCATATTTGAGACAGGTGCGTGTGGGATATGCTGTCATGGATCACATTTGAGACAGTAGCGTCTGGGACATGTTGTCAAAAGTCGCTGAATATTTAATAATTATTTACTCATTATTAATACACAGATGGGCTTTTACATTTTATATGTTTTGATGCATGAAATAGAAAGTTTTTTTTTTAAATAGTAGACGACAAAAAAATAACATGATACATAGTAGAAGCAACTACAGAACAACTCTTGGACAAAAAAGTGTCTTATTCTATGACACTAAACTCTTCAAAAAAATCCCAATCTCCTTCAAAGATCACAACAACATTAATACATTTAAAAATCAATAAAATGCTAGATACATTACATAGAAAATATATTAACAACAAATACAGGCTGACATAGAAACCACTCAACTGAACTTAAAACAACTCATATTACAATATGTTTTTCAGCAATTTCATCAAATTAAAATAATTTTATCTAAAATTATGTAAATCCCCAGCACTGGAAATCAGTGAGGATATCATTATTTTTAAACTTTTTATAAAAATAAAATAAAAAAATATATTAAAACAATAAGTTACGTCTGATTAATCAGAAATTAGTCGCATTTTTCATTTTTTTGGGTAGACACAGCTCTTCAGCCTTTATGGACTGCACGCCAATGTTAATGGGGATATTTCAAATTGGTTTAATAATTTTGATTTAATGTAAAATGTATCCATATATGGATCACATACGCAACAGCCACCCCGTTGGCACAGTTACAATATCTCACATATGATACAGCAGCGTTTATCGGGTTAAGGCTAAACGAAACGTAGTACGCGCTCACAGATGGCGCTAATTTCAATATTTAAATAAAACACGCTTTTAGCACGTAATGCTCTTAAATATTGAAACGAATTGTTTATGGGCGGGTACTCGAACAACAAAAATCCATCGACCGTTAGGCACTAATCCTCTTTCCCTATATTTTCCCTTAGGAATTTAGGACAACAAATCGAGGGAGGATGCAGCCTATGAATGAAATATGCTTTTTTTCCACAGGACTAGGGTAGCAGATTCCGGAGAACGCAGCCTACAAATGAAATATTTAACATCAGTAAAGTAAATAATCAAACAAAAGTAAATAGTTCAGAACTGTATGTTTGCCTTTCTCCCTTTCTTTGTTTAGGGTTTTTTATCCAGTTAAGATCTTTTCCCTAAAAACTCATGAAATGTAAAATTAAACTCAGTCAAGTAAATACAACCATCAGATGGTGATAGTAATAAGGCCAAAGTGCCGCAGTACTAGTTGGACAGTAAATTTAAAGTTACTGTATATTTAAAGCTCTAGTCCTCCAAGAAACTCATAAAAATACAATATATTTTTGAAAAACTAACATATACAGTCCTTTTATAAGTTTTTTGAGGGACTTGAGCTTCAACTTACAATAACAATTTATTACATTTCATATTTCGTATGTACACCCACCAACAAACAATTTATCTAAATATTTAAAGCATTAAGTTCTAAATGTGTTTTTTGGTAAAATACTTGAACTAGCGCCATCTGCGAGCGTGTATCACGTTTCGTTTAACCCTAACGGAGCATGATGCATGATGCACGTAGCTTGGAAATCACTCATAATAAAACTTAATATTAATATCGGGGATATTTCGCAGAGCTGTGTCATATTCAATAATAAGAAATGGCAGACTACAAGTTAGTGTCAATCTCACTTTATATTCGCTTTGTTTCAACCGACGTCATGATCAATCTTACACTCCACTCATCCACTGAACAGGTGATCCCTAGAAGTGTGATGAAACTTCTGACGATCACTGATATGTATATATAATATACTAGATGATGTGTACCCGGCCTCATACAGATCAGCAAACGCCAATTCTGAATGTATAACTTTTATTATATATAATTATACCTAGAATTCATAAATCGTTATCAAAAAGTGAATAAATAATCGTCTCATCGAAACACCTTGTTTTATTGGCATCATTGCATTTGGAACATCTGACGTCACGTGTGTATTCTGTTTTTGTATTAGCGTGGACACCTTTATTTTATGATTTTGTTTTGTATTTTAAATGTATATTTTTTGGTTTAGGCGACATTTAAACTTAATTTGGATGACTTTAAGCTCTACAGTCGTTATTCATTATAAAAAACCTAATGTTAATTACATAAATTAGAGTATTCATGATAAAACCAATCATCAATACGAATATTATGATAATTTTATTGCTCAATACTATTATTATTCTTTGAGTTATAGTTTCTGAAAAGGTACATAATGTTATTACTTGTGTTTAGTTACGGTTTACTATGAATATAATATAAAATTATGTACGGTAAAACACATCCTTGTTTTGAAATTTGACATTCTAACCTCAAAACTGATAAAAGCCGACCGGCTATAGATTTGGAGCGTTTTGGGGGCCTTTGAAAAATTGGACTGGAGCTCCTAAAGTATATAACAACCTACCACGTCACGTCAAACAAACACACCATCTACTTCTATTTAAATCACCACTAAAACATTCCTTTTGAACAACTGTCACTACACCTTAAATGAATACTTTCAACGCATAGATTGAACGCACTTTGATTAAACTTCTATGTATTTTTTAAGAGATACCACAGAAGAGTCCCAACTGCTCCCAACCATTTGTAGCCAGTGAGGCTATGGAATCCCCAATTGGGGTATGTTGTGAGGCTGAAGGTATTGAGGAGGGAAAGGAGATTGGGAAGAAGGAAAGTGGGGTAAGTACCTGGCTATTCACATCCGGTCATCAAACACGGCTAAAGCCATTTCAAGCAACGTCTCGATTCTGAATGGTGGTCTTTCACCAGGGCGATACTGACAGTATCTACCACTCTGGAACGTGCCGCAAATATACTACATATTAATTTTAATTTTTAAAGAACCCACTTTAATCAAATGTAATTTACTTGCGTACGCGGAATTTGAACCCGCGACCTCCGTACTCGTCGCCAAGGATCGTAACCACTCAACCACGTAGACTGTCAAACAGATATAAACTATATAATATATGTATTTTGTAGATTAACTGTAAGAAATACGATGTACCTATAAGCTATACCCTTTGTACTTTATACTTTTATTTGTACAATAAAGTTTTTTTTATTTGAATTTGATCTATATTGAAATGAAAGAAAACTGATGCGGCCAGTTTACATGAGACCCTTCAACTCCCAGGCCCCAGACGGGTCAATGTAAATAATTATCTGCTGAAGAAATAATATCGATATTTGAAAATGTTTGATCGATTTCACTAGAAGTGGGGAAAATTTGAGCTTACTTATGGCACGCCGGCACGCTTACAACGCACTTCTATCGCTGTATCTCTTCAGTGCTATTTCTCATTCGATTTATACCAATTTTTCCATGTTTACCCATAAAGTTTCCTAAAAATCGTATTCCCAAGTATAGTCCTAGAACCATGGACAGACCCCCAGCAGTGGCGTGCACAGAGTTTTTAATCAGGGGGCAGTAGGAAAACAACGAATTAACTGATATTTTTTACTAAACTGATGGCTTTAGTCGATGTTTGTTAGGATTACCTGCCACATCAAATATCCAATTAACCGCTTCATTTATGCATATTACAATCCAATCACTGAATACACAAGATTTGCATATTCATTTTTGACCGCACGCAAAAAAAAACAATATAAAATGATATTTATTTCGTTACTAAAGTTGTACTAAGTAATAAAGATACCAACAGATGGCACTGATTGGTACATTTGTGGTTTGTACCGAAAGGCACGTCCTTTTTCGACATTAACACAAATGATTCTTCACATATGTACATTTTTGCGTAGAATACAGTCAATATTTGAATATGACATACGCGTCATTTTGTATGCAATATTTCCTGCTTTTGACACCTTCGGGGTCGGTCGGTGGGGAGCGCGCGGCGCTGCGTTTCATAGCTGGAACCTCGCCCGTATTTTTGAAAATTTAAATTGATTTCTGTAATAATTTTATAAATTTAGATATTTTTATATGAGTAAGGTAGTGGAATACACGCCTCTGACCCCCAGCTTTGGCCACAATATTTCTAATACCTCCTTGTATCCATTTCCTAATGCCCTATTCTATTCACCAGCTACTGACAGATGGTGATAGTCTAGTCCAGCGGATCCCAATCAGCGGTGCGTGAATATTAAACTATTTAAAGTCAACAGTGATGAACTTACGGATGCAATCACCATTCAAAGCGAAGCGAACGCCAATAAGAAACCCCAGTCAATTTTTTTTTTAATATTGACGGTCTAACATAAATACCAGTATATTCTATTTATTTTCTAAAGTTACTTTTCATACTCAAAATAAGTTTCAATTTTTAGCTTATTTTACGCTTAGAATCTATGGCCTTGAGATTATAATGATGACCTTTACCGTACATGATTTTATATTCTATTCATAGTAAACAATAACTAAACATAAGTAATAACGCATAGCATAACATTATGTACCTTTTTAGAAACTTGAACTCGAAGAATAATAATAGCATTGAGCATTAATATTATCATAATATTCGTATTGACAATTGGTTTGTCCATGAATACTCTAATTTCCGTCAATAATAATAGTTTTATATTGAACAACAATTGTGCAGCTTAAAGCCACCCAAATCAAGTTAAAATTTCGCCAAAGCTAAAAAAGTACGAAACAAAATCAAAAAATTAAATGTCCATACAAATCCAAAAACAGAATACACACGTGACGTAAGATGTTCCAAATACAATGGTAACAACATAACAAGGTGTTTTGGTGAGTTATTCACTTTATATAACGACTTATAAGTTCTACGTATAATTATATATAATAAAAGTTATATATTCAGAATCGGCGTTTGTATGAATATGTATTTTTAAAGCTATAATATATTTCACTGGAGTTCCTTATTGTAATGACTACAATAATATCGGGGTTTGTGCGGTAATAAATCAAACTCGCATGTTTCTATGTTGGTATAATTATCACTGTCGCAATGTTTCAAATATGAAGCTGAGGTATTAAGAAGAACGAGACAACCTGTTATTCGCTTATATACTTCCATAAGACATGCTGTCTCTTTCATACTCGATTGTCCCTTTCATACATATTACGTTCACCGCACCCTTCCACGCTGAAACTCCAGACATGGACTACACTTGTATTTGAATAACTAGGTACCTATGTACTACTTAAAATGTTGAAAAGCTTTGGTCTGGTCATTGTCATAGACATACGAATACGACTCATAGATAAATTATAACGAAGATTGGCATGTGCTCCAATTACCGCGGGCGACACTGGTGACTGCCGTTGCCGTGCCAAAAAATATTCTCAAATCCCTACCCATTCTATTTGCAACCTACGCTCTACAGTAGCAGTTAAGATTGGGAAGGATTGCCCAGTGGCGATTTGGCGCCATCGACACAATGGATGTTATTTGAAACGTAATCGATATTATATCATTATTATCATAGAAGAAAGAAGAAGATCAATAAGATTTTTGTGTGTTATTTTGGTAAGGCCTAACACCATAAAATAAATAAGAACACAATAAATGCGATGTGGCGTGTTTCGTGATCCAAAATTCCGAGCATTCTTTTCTTAAATTACAAATACAAAAAAGGATTTCGACATCATTTAATTTCGAGCAAATGAATCAACCGAGAAATCCCGCTATGTTATTCACATAACTAAAACAAGTCACCATAGAGTGAAAAAACAGGTCCGAATATTCCTGTTCATTGTGCTGTATTATTTTCCGCACTAAATCATGAAAGGCGAAGTGCATTTTCGAACACGTAGAACTTATTGTTCTGCATTTGAATTGATGACCCGAATACAGCTATTTGTAGAACAAACAATATTTAAATTCCGAACACAGGGACTGAGGAACATACCAATAAAAGTCAGTACCTATGTAAGTACCTACCCACGGAAGTGTAATAATTGGAATATATCAGAAATAACTTGGTGTAAAAATGTGTATGAAAATGTACATATTAAAATAATCATGTCCTTCCAAATTGACCTGTTTCATGACAAATTCGACAAATATGGCAATTCTCTCGTAAAACAATAAATATCAGTTCTGTGGCCTCGCCGTAACGCCGTTTTGTTATTTTTATTTTGCAAATAACCTGAATTAATGAAAATGCATAATTTTCATTTTAATATTAGGCACGTTTTTATTTTCTCATTATCTCATTATCTCATGGAACGACTTTACCATCCCAAGCTAGCTAATATGGTACCTATTTTTTTAAATATGAATACCGCACAAGAGTCCCAACTGCTCCCAACCGTCTGGAGCCAGTGAGACTATTGCATTCCCAGTTGGGGAACGTTGTGAGGCAGAAGTTATTGGGGAGGGGAAGGAGAAGGGGTAGAGGTAGGTAGGGAAATAGGGAAATACCTGGCTATTCAGATCTGGTCACCAAACACGGCTAAAAGCCATTTCAAGCAACGTTTCAATTCTGAATGGTGGTCTTTCACCAGGGCGATACTGAGAGTATCTTCCACTCTGGAACATGCGCAAATACACTATTATTTTTTAATGAATTAATTGTGAAACAACACAAATTAATTAAATAAAATTTACATGCGCACGCCGGGATTTGAACCCGCGACCTTCGGATTCGTAGTCGAGAGCCTTACCCCTCGACCATGGAGGTCGTCAGGCCGTATTTTCTACTGTTCTCGCATTGTACGTATTGTGTCATATTGAAGGCGGAATGAAATATTATTAAATTGACTTTAGACATGTTGATTTGATAAATCCATTTGTTCAGAAGGTAAGAATTTTTAATCTTATTTTTTTAATGGGGGGGAGGGGGGCGTTATCAGTACTTACTGCACAGGTCGCGAGATATCGTGGAACCGTGGAACAATGAAACCATTGCCGACTGCTCCCGAGCTACGACTAAATTGCACGGATTATCAAATCGGCTAAGCAATGATAGTTATGCGTTTGGTGTGTAGGTTTTGACGGGCTCCGTGGTTAACTGGTTACGATCCTTGGCTACGAATCCGGAGGTTGCGGGTTCAAATACTGACGCGCCCAAGTAAATTGTATTTGATTAAATTGTGTTATTTCACAATTTATTAATTTAAAATCATATGTGGTATATTTATTTATTATATTATATTATATACGCCCTATATGGGCTTTTACATATTTAGTTAATTACAATAGTCACACAGGTGCAAAACTCAACACAGTGGGTACATAGATAAAATAGATAACCTTCATAAAATACAACAAACTAAATATTTCATTTGTCTCACGAACAAATACAGGAATAACATAGTGTAAGTACCATTCCAAATAATTAGCTACAGAGGCGATTATTCAAAACATATCTCACATTCACTGATACATATATTAATAATTGTTGATGATGTATGCAATAATCGTCTGTTTGTATTAGTATTCCGAGCATATCTACTTTAACTGAAAAATATTACCTTCTGCGTGAAGTCTAGGAGAATTTTCGAATTACTTCAGCCTCACAGCATATCCCAATTGGGGATGCCATAGTCTCCCTGGCTCCAGACGGTTGGGGGCAGCTGGGACTCTTGGTATCACATAAAAAAGGTAGAAACAAAGGTGTGGTGCCATTTTTTTTTTTTTACAGTATTTCCACACAGGAGACCAAGGAGGAAATAATTTCCCTCAAGGCCTATATCATCTTTGGGGATGCTGTATGGAGGATCTTTTAGAGGATAGGAAGGAGTGAACTTGGGTCTTGAAGAGACCCATGTTATAGGATGGAGGAAACACAGAGGCCGGCAGATCATTCCACAGCCGAGTTGTTGAACACAAGAACGAGTCGTAGAAGCGACCCGTTCTCATGTGACAAATGTCAATCGTGTGCAAATGTTGGGCGCGCGTTTGGCGTGTTTCCGACTATGCACCGGTGCCGAGGGAATCAATGACGCTAGTTCCTCGGAGCATCTTCCATTAAAATACCGGTAGAACAAGGACAGCATTCCCACCCGAAGTCTGTGCTCCAAAGATTGCAACCCATTTGTTAAGATAGGCGAATCTATCAAACGGACCGCCCGTTTCTACACAGAGTGAAGGTTTTTTTTTCAGATATTTTGGGACTCCCGACCAGAGGTGGCTGCCAAATTCTACAATGGGGCGCACTTGCGATTTGTACAGGGTCAGCAGTTGTGTACTATTAAAGTATCTGCGGGCTCTGTACAATACGCCCAGCTTCTGAAAGGCTAACTTTACTCGGGTTTCGATGGGGTCGGGTTGCCATTGTGCGTAGATGCGAGCAACATTAGTCTGGGTGAACGATGGTGGCGACACTTTCGTACACTCGGTTTCATACTAATATTGGTTAATGACCCATCTCCCTTGTTTCTATTATCTATGGGTAAAATCGTAACTCTGATCTAAACGCAAATGTTTATTCTCCTATTTTTATTAGCAAACTGAACTCCTTGACGTACAGTTTGACATTTAAGAATAGACAAAAAATGAGGATACTGCAATCGTTTACTGCAATCGTTTACTGCAATTGTTTTGAATGCTATCACCAAGATGGCTCATAGGAGAATGATTTTAAAAAGACACGATGGTCCAAGTACATATTTTTAACTTTAACAAAACGGTACTCAGAAATTAGTGGTACTCTCCGAAAGTAGATGTTTCTACATCATATTCTAACACAATTTTATATTTGAACGTTTTTCATTATTTAACACTTTGCAAGGTAATTTTTGTTCGAAATTCTGTAATTTATGTATAGAAATAATCATGTATTAGATGTTAGATAAATAAAATTTAAAAAAAAAACGAACAAATTATATTCACCGATCAAAAATATTAATTTTTAAAAAACGTGAAAAAATTCATTACTGTGTTTCCTTAAAACAAACTGTCAAATGCGAATACGTGAAAACATTTGAATGTGTGGAA
>JAHDVE020009510.1:0-83141 GCA_022606495.2 Halesus radiatus | reverse complement strand
CCACCTTTAGCTGCCTGCAAATTTAAGTGTGTTAAGCTGTAGAGAGGAGTCTATCGCTTGACTCCCGATATTTCGAAAGTCTGTCTCCATGAGGCTGAGTTTGGGCACCCCTGGTTTATAGTGTTCGGAAAATATTGGACCGTCGGCTTAAAATAACTTCCCAGTTATTACGTCGTGGGGGCAGAACAAACTGTTCGCATAAACACGTTGTACATTGTGATTTATGAGGTGTGATTTAATCAGCAAAATCAAATAAGTGAAGATATTAAATACTATAAATACGTGAAGAAAGAAGTTTTTAGCTCCTTCCTTATATTTTTAAAAAATATTTTTGCGAATTTTGGAACATTTATTTAATAATAGTGAATAAATAAATACCCACTATATCGCATGCTATAATAGTAATAAGGAGTAAAAAAAAAAATTTAAATCCTATTTACTGATTTTGTTTTTTTATTTTTTTTTATTATTTCTAATCTGTTTTCCTGTTTATTTTTCAAAAATTGAAAATTATTATGGAAATTCATAATAACGTACGACTCGGAACTCAAATAGTTTTCTCAATAGGCCGAAAGTTGAACTTTTAAATTTTAAAATGAAAGAAGTGTGTCCATCTCCTTGTATATTGCTTGATTAAGAATTCATTGTGATTCGGTTAAAAAAAAAGTATTGCCAATTTAAAATTCAACAAAAGCTTTATAATAATTGATAAATAATATTCATTTTGATAAATAAACACAAACAATATTTTAATTTGTTAGTTTCGATTATAATTTGAATAAATCTATTTTTTCTTTAATAATGTCTTCGACCAGAGATGTTGAATTTAATAATAATATGTTGTCTGATAGTGCCATAACTAGCGTTATTGGAATTAAATAATAATTCAGTGGAAGGATAACGTTAATTAACCTTATTTATTCTCGTTCCAATGTTAGAACGACCTGTGGGCGCGCATGTCTCCGCCCCTTTACCCCACCACTTTCTCCGTCTAGACAGTCTACAACTTGCTGAATTGGCGGAGCGTAGGCGTGAGCTGTGCGTGGGGTGATGCAATGAATGCGGGAGGGTGGGGTATGCGCAGTACGAACCTAATTTCGAACCATAGCGGGTTGTTCTTAGGTCGAATCGAGTATAGTTGTTAAAATTCCAAAATAAATTAAATGGTTGGTTTACTAGTTAACATCAGTACCTACTAGATGCAATCATCTTCATTGCATCAACACGGGATTACGCAAATATAATCGGGCACATTTAGGTCTTTTCTTTTCCACTTTCAGTAGTTTTCTCTTCAACAAGTTTTTACACTTTGTTCGAATATTTTGGGTGGAAAAACAAAAATTATAATAAATATTGTATTGTTTAATTCAGTGAAAGAGAGTCTATACTAAGTCTAATAACGTCTATACTAAGTCTAATAATGTCTATACTAAGTCTAATAATGTCTATACTAAGTCTATAACGTCTATACTAAATCTAATAATGTATCTAATAATACTAATAACGTTTATACTAACTGTAATAATGTCTACCATATATTAAATCTAATAATGTCTATGCTAAGTCTAATAACGTCCATACTAATTCTAATAATGTCTACACTAAGTCTAATAATGTCTATACTAAGTCTAATAATGTCTATACCGGGATAGAAAACTTCATACAGCTTTTTAATGCAAATTGTACCATAAAATCAACCAAAAACGTATGAAAGTCGAGATTGCACATCCCTCCAGAACCGGAGATTGGCAATCATCAGAGCGATTTGCAATTTATTTACTATGGCAAGATATAAATCAACGAAATTGCACCCAATCCTCTCAGGCTTTCAATCGGCATTTACAGAGAGGTATATTAAATCTTTTCAAACATTACGTGTCCTATTTATTTTACTGAAAGCCATAAGTAAGTGAGATGAGAAATTTGTTGATCTTTTTCAAACTAATTTTGGGCAGCAGTAGAGTTATTTAAGGCCGGTTTTATAACCATCCGTTCGTAACGCTTGATACCATTTTTTACTAATATTTGGTCTACCGCCCGATTTCGTTAGATTCCGAGATCGTTCATCAGATTACCGATCGTTTGACAGCTGTCAATTGTTGTATCATGTTATTTGAATTTGTGAAATGGATTCTTTATTGAGCAGCGATGACAAGCTAATGGCAATTATTTAAGATTAAAAAACGGATGGATAACGGTCCGTTAACGAAACGGTTCATTGGGTAACAGAAATTTGGTAGTTCGTTTATAAAACTAGCACTTAAAACTAGACGTCATAATAATCGCGTCTTTACCATCGTGCAGTTTAAAATACTGTTTTTATGTTCTTGTATCTCAGTATGGAAGAAGCGCGCACAAAGAATATATTTAGACCATATACTCGTATATCTAATAGAAATAAGGGAGATAGACCATGAACCATTATTAGTATGAAAACGAGCACGAAAGTGTCGCCAACATCGTTTACCCGTACTATTGCAAATCGCATCTACGTACAGCACCCCCTCGCCTTTGTTTGTACCTATCCACCAAACGCATAACTTTCGGCTCCGCCACTTTGATAGTATTTGCAGTTTGTCGACAGTCGGCACGCTTCCATGCCATATCTTGCTTTTTTTCTATTATCTATGATTTTGACCAATTGTCATAATATAAGAGGCCGAAAATCGAATTATCCCTCGGCTGAGAAATTTACCATACGAAATATGTCTTATAATTTTGGTACCCAGAATAAACAATTTTATAAATTCGTTCTCGGATTTTTATCAGTAGGTACCTACCTAGTCAAAATTCTACCTGCTTGCTGACAGTAAGAAATTATGCACTAAAGATTCCTTGACATGTATTAAATATTATGTATGTATTATTCGAGTAATTAATTGTTTCGGTGATAATAATATTTATCGTAGACCCCAGATCTACGACATCTGCGTTGTATTTTACGACAGCATAAATATTTGAAAATGTGTTTAATGTATAACCACACATATTAACCGTTTTAGTGCTATGCTTATTGTGCAGGTATGTATATAAAATGCTACAGATATTCGGTGTTTTAAAATTTTTTTAAAGTACGGTATTCAATAAAAATGAAGTAACTTAGACAAATATCAATCAATTTTAATGATTTTCTTTGAAATTATACAAATAAAGAATGAAATTTTATGAATATTATAGTTCTGATTTAAAAACTATACATTTTAACTAGAAAAAAATATTGAAAAATAAAAAAGTATAAGATTATTTCACTTCACAATTGTGTTTTCCCGCACAGTCCATGTAGTCCCTTTTAAAGCGAGCGCATATGAGATTGGATCGTCTTATCTCATTTGATTTGCTGCACACAATCGTTTATGGGAACAAAGGTCTCGTCGTCTGTAGTGCCGCTGTCATTTGATACATTACGATCATTTGCAATAGAACTAACTTCCGACATGGTGAAAAATATCGATTCACTTTAGAGTGTATTTCTTTTTAACAGGATAAACAATAAATACAGTTATCATGACACGCGCCAACCGCAATATACCACGTTCAAATTGAACCCGTGCTCTCCCGAGGACAATAAAAAGCACACTGAAAATTGCAGCATTATAGCGCTGCGTCGCCATTTACGTAACTAAGACTTACAGCGCGATGGCGGACGGCCGCACTCTAACGGTTAAACAACGTATTCCATTTTTTTAATGCAAACTTAATTCTAGTGTACCTCCTTCTTGTAACTTTCTGAACACCCCTAGTTCTTATTAAATTCCTACTTTTTGCAAGATAACGAGATTATTCCAGAACAAAATATTCAATTACTTGCTTTTAGTATAAACAAATATCTGTTTACATTATAGTCTGAAGATAACGATATCGGGAGGTCAAAAAGTTACCTAAAACTTGTATTTGACATGCTGACCGCCATGTTGAGTTAGCTAAGCAGTATTTTATGTTTGTTGATATTTAGTCGGCAGACTTATAATGAAGGCAATATAAAACTATTTTAATGAACGCCATAACATCTAATATTACATCAATATTGTGATTCGTTTCAAATATTTACTTTGATTTTATGATTCTAAGAAATCTGTCAATCATTTAGGAAACTCCACCCGCTAAAATCGAGATAATTTGGTAGTATACTCAAATATATAATACAAAATATAATGTCAAATTGTCTGAATACTTGTCTCCCCTATAAGTGTCCTTATGTATAATAATAATAATAATAACAAAGCATTTATATAGCGCAGTTTCGTGTTATTTCACTATAAATAAACTTTAAAAAAATATATTACAGTGCTCCTTTTATATTCTATTTATACATTCCTAACATATTACATACATTCTTACTTATTCTTAATATTACCCCTTCAGTACTCCTTACTTAAATATTCATCTAATAAAATTACAAAATATTATACACAGCTATACAAAAAGAACACATTCACAATAATATTTTAAGACAGGAGTCGGGTTATCTACATATGCATAATACCTGCATATACTATGTCATATATATAAATAAAAATCAATGTAAGTTTATTTGTTTGTCCTCGATGTTCTCGAATATCACTGGACCGGTTTCGCTGAAAATAGCACAGTTTGTTTAGAAAGCAGTTTGAATGAAATCCAATATGTAAAACTATCGCTAAAACGTTTTAAAATTAGTATTAAAAACATTGGATCCGCCATGTTTTATTTAGGTTAGCCCATAGATATAACACTCTGGTTAGCCACAGATTGCATATTCAAAAGAAGAAGGTTTTTTTGGGTAGAATATTTTCAAAGTGGAAAACACGAGTAGGTACCTACTTAAGAACTTTATGATTTAGATATATTTAAAAAAAATAAACGTTTGGAATGAAATAAAATATTCAAATGAACGTTTCTTTATTTGGAGATAGTTACTTTCGCTGTCAAATCAATTATTTTACCCGAGCAAGGCCGGGTACACATCAGATAGTATTTTAATAAAATAAATCATCTGGAAAATTATTTGTAAGTTTATTGGTTATGGAAAAAAAGTTCGAGGCTTAAAGCTTAATTGTTTCAGAATATTATTTATGCAGAATAATAGCACACCAGATTAAGTTTTGCGGTTGAGAATTAGCAATTTTAAACGAAATGTTGACGGGAATCGAAGCGTTTGGAAATAATCTATGAAATTCGCGAGATCGTTTTGAAGATTTCAAATGTTAGCAGCTTATTTCGAACTAAATATAATATTTTAAGTTATGAATGAAATCTTATTTTCTTTATAATGAAATACTGACTTTATTATGTGAAGAGTGTAATAGATTTTACACAACGACTTTAATTTGAATTTTAAGCTGAAAAATGACGATTTAAAATTGAAGAGAAATAAGATGGAAATAACTACAAGCTTCGTAGATGCGAATAAATATTTGAGTGGTATCGGGATGTTAAATTGTACGACTATTTTTTTTCTTCATTTCGGTCTTATTTTTTGTCAAGGTTTGATGTCAAAACATTCCGATTCAGAAGTAATATTGATGGCTATTTTATATTCAAGTCAATCTCCCCCCATTCGATCAATCTTCTCGTATCTCTAGATTGAATTCTGCCATCCGTGGGGACGGAAATATGTAGATTATAAATAATTTAATTAAAACCGGGAAATATAAAATTCCTGGACTGAATTTTAGTCATTTTTTTATGTGAACCCCACAAGACCTCAATCTGTCCAGAGCCAAAAGGACTAAGGGCTTAAGAAATGATGTTAGGTAGTATATTGTGATGGGGTGGGAGAGATTGGGTAGAAAAAGGTTTAGAAGTACCAGGCTATTCAAATTTGATCACCATTGGTTTAACCATTTGAAGCAACGTTTTGGATTCTGGTGATTTTTGACAGGTGTAAATAATTCTTATGTATTTTTTTTGTCCAAGTATTGAAACCGCAAGTTTTTTTAAACATGGAGAATTTATTGTTTTGATCATTGTATATCCAAGACTAGAAAATATGAAATATAAGAAGAAAAAAAACAACATCCAAATATGGCTAAGTAAACATGAAGATGAGAAAATTACAAAAAATATAAGACAACATAAGTACCTATCAGTAACATCACCATAAAAACCTACAGTCCGCCTTGGAAAAGGAATCCCTGTGAACTTTGTATATAAGAAATTATTAAAATAAACTTATACTTAACTATATCTTAAATACCATTTAATAAAAAAATACACACAAAACAAAATAAGGAGTGAAAAACTAATTGTTATGTTCCAACAAAAACCATTCATATTTTTTTAGGAGACCTGAAATCAAATTACGATATCTGAAATAATTTTTTTTTTTATTACTCTTACCAGAAGACTAATAATTAAAAGAAAAAAAAACTTAATCATTGAGAATTTACAAAGTTATTGCATTGAGGCATAATATTTTCATATTTAGATGGTAAATATAAAAGCAATTCATTAATTCAATAAATTAGCGCAATATTCAGTCAACTAATTTATTAATGTAACATTTGGAAAGCATTACTGCGTGTTCAGAATCATAGTACGATTGGGTATTGACCATTCGTCTAGCATAATCACCCACTAACTTAGCAGCAGATAATCCGGTACACATGTTAGCATGTCAGCCATATCAAGAATGGGTGGCCGAATGGAGTTTCCGGGTTTAGTGGTGTAGACGTACATATGTCCGGGCAAAGCCTTCCCGTCCAATCCAATGGCTTTCGTGTAATATTCGCGCAATAATCATAGAACTACCCCGCCCCAACTTTGGCACGGGGGAGACAATGAATACAACTGCCTATTGGGAGGGATGGATTAAGATTAAAAAGATTAAGTGGATATGGATAAGTACTGGGTTTGTTATTTAGCTATCAGGCAAAATCATAAAGGTTTAAACACGTACCTATTTCTTATATTTTGTTAGTTTAAAAATAATTATTACTTTTTATTCCGGGCTTACATGCAGGGGTTGTGACCGGAAATGGAATCCTATGGTGACTGAATAATTCAACACACGTGAATCGCACACTTTTTAAAAGTGATATAAAGTCATAAAATGACGAAACAAAATAATTCCCCGAAATCCTTTAACCTTACCTTATTAATATATATTATATTATAAAATATACGTAATGTAAATAAAAATAAATAAATTTAAAAAAAAAAAAAAAAATTAAGATTAACTACTTTGGGTGAGATTAGGTTTTCGGGATAGTTATTTGTTTGTACTTTTAATGACTTTTAAAATGTGTACCGATTTATACGTGTGTCGAATTATCATTAAACCCAATTCAATATAGTCCATATAGGGATTATAGCGCACAATAAAATACGCCTTTACGTACTTCTACCTAGCAGAACACTTAGAAATCGAATTTGATTTTAGTGATTTCGAAAAATCTTTCATTCTTGGTAAAGAATGGACGTAGAAAAAAATCAGATTACATACGTCATTATTTCTACCCTTTCCTTAATCTACATCTATATTAATATAACTTCTCTGAATATATTTTTTTCTTTGTAGTAGGTTCAATTTAGTAATATAAATATTATGTTTATTTTTACTGATGTTAGGAGTAGAAGCCCGGATGAAATTAATATTTTTAGCATGTACTTTTATATTTTATGACAGACACACGTCACCATGTAGGTATATCATAACGGAACACATCGAACACAGTAGGAAAGCCAAAACGATTCGTAATAAAAACATCATCGTTGGAATTTAATCATCATATTATGTTCTTCGTAACATTATTCTCCAGTCCAAAATTTCCATAAGCACGATCATCCAACGATTCCTAAACGGTGAGGCCTGATATACGTATTTTTATAACCACCCTTCCACATTGTTTTGGATGTCAATTGCTCAAGTCAGTAAAACACCCCTTTTCGGTTCTTATCATTTTAATCCAGGAAATAACGCTGTATTCCAAATCACTTCACAGACCATCGCATTGCAATTCTTCTGTTTTAAAAGCGGTATTCCTGAGTATCATCCGCCCTAAACCCTACACGGAGCCGTTTAAAACATTTCCTAACATTTTAGCAATGAGACAAGCGCCAGCTGGATGTTGGGTATATGTCCGAATGAGTTCGGTATGGGGCCATTCGTGCCAATTCTCGGGCTTTCATCTTCCCTTTTATGCGATTTTCCGCCTTTCGTTGTTTTTCTGCCCTTTTTGCACTTTATGAACGCTCCCCCGGGTCGAGACATGGACCCTGCGTACACTCATTCCTCGTTTTATACTTTTTGGGACCCAAGAAACGCCTCTGTTTTCAACGACGAAAATATTCCAAAGAACTTGGAGTTTATGTAACAGTTCATTGAACGTATTATTCGAATATTACCCTCTACACAAATACCGTTATCAAACAAATCAAAGTAACGTGTCTTTTTGTTTTGGAACCGGTTTCACCCAGCAGCGAGGCTACACAACGTACATACCTATATAAAAAGCCTCTCTTAAAATAAACCACCAACCCACTTTCGTTTTTCTAGCAATAACGTCATAATATGTCAAAACTCACCTATAAATATTTATATTTTCGCATAAATGTTTGGAATCATCCTTAAATGAAAATCACTCAATCGCAATTCAGTAATGGTGTCATTGAGCGATTAAATGTAGACTCGGGTGTTATTCCCAGCCGGGTTAATTTAGAGAACTATTCATTATTGTAATCGGCTTGTAACTTCTACTGTGGCAAGTGATAACTAGCTCATTTGAATATTCGAGAGAGCCTTAACTCCCAACTCAAGTCCCATTCGCACGCAATCGCAGCTCACACGAAATAAAGGCTTCATTGCCTAAGTTCCGTAAAAATGAATATGTATCATTTTTGTCTAACGTTTATAAAGATTATTTTCATATTTTGCAATAAATGCAGCTAAAATGATACAAGTGTTTTTGGCAGTAGTTGATTTCACCCAATGAGCATTAATAGAGAAGACTGCTTTGACTGCTTTGAGGGGTACTCCAAGAAGTGCTGCAGGTCATAATAAACCAATATGACACAGTATCATCGCTATACATGTACTCATATATGCACAATCTGCTTTGAAGATTAACTCTGCAGGGCTGTCTGAAACATTGACTAGAGAAGAAAGAAAAAGCATAGGACGTTGATTAATATCTTGTATTTTTCAAACATCTTCATTCTCAAATTTCATTTGCTGTTATCCTCCCAACAAAAGTGTGGATTTAGGATTCGTAAAATTCATGATTAAAAAATGTACGGATGGGTTAAAATTGTTCAACTTGTCTACCGCTTCGCTGAAAGGTTCATTATTCGTGCGGTTTGGTTTTATTTAACTTTTAATACGCAAGCCGCCCTTTTTTCGGGGTATATTCTAATGCGGAAATAATTCAGCATTATGTTTGTCTTTGGACTTCGGACGAATAATTCAGACTGTAGTAGCGGCCTAATGCATTTCATAAACAATGTATTATTAGAATTTCCCCTGTGTGTGTGTCCCAAATCGTGTTTGATCCCCTGGCATAACGGACGTGGGAGTCATTCCCAACTACATTTGATAATCAGTGAGCAATTCCTAACACAGGAGATGTGTTTGTGTAAATTAAACGTGGCTTATTCGGAGCCGGCTCTGGATTAACTGCGTAGTGGTTACACTAAGAGTCAAACTAGACAAATAATCTGAAGCCTTCATAATTTGCTTTGGCTCCAATTTGCTTCAACTCTCAGTCTCGGGACTGAATGGGAATATAAATAAGAACTTTCTGAATAGACGTACATCAAATAACATGTGTTATATATTTATAACATTTGATATACTGTACACGTGAGGAAAATGTGGTTTTGATTCTATTTCCTCGAATTTCCCCTCAAATCCGAATTTAAGGGCCAGCACTCAAAAGAGGCCCTAAACAAAACTTTGCAGGTTGTATGATTTGATTCTCATAGTTTGGAAAATACGTTAAGTCTCTAAAGACAAAAACTCTCACACTGTAACTTTTGAATTTTATTAAGTACATCCAAAAGTGTCTGAAAATAGGTGCAGTTTGAAAACCAGTCAAAGCAATTTTGAAAGGTTTACATAAAATTTCATTACGTAATTCATATAGAATTTAAAAGATTACAGTTTGGGGGATTATTAATTGTTTTTTTAAATCTTGTGCATTTCAAAATGTACAGATAAATCTTTCATAGTATTTCTTGAGTTACCAATCTGCAAAGTGTTTATTTTTGGGTGCTGACCGTTAATATACCTATATACAATTTGAAACGACTATAGGTAAATATATATATGTACACTTAATAAAAACTCTACGTATTTCAAAAATATATCATGCTTTAAAGCGCATAACGTTTGAAACTAGCTTTTTTTCAAATGTGAAATTATTTAGCTCTTGAAAACTCTAAAATTTAAACTTGTTAAAAAAATATTCTGTGTAATTCTCTTGATTTTAATTTCGTCCGTGTTAAATTCTTACGTGAATCTCACGCCTATGTTATTTCGTCATGTAACCCAGCAACACCCCTTTGTAAGTAACTCTCGAATGGTGAGCTCTGGCGTCATAAAATTAGTACAGTTTTTTTTTAAATAGGACAAGAGTCCATATTGTTATTTTTAAATATTTCATTTATTCACTAATTTTGGTATCTACTGAAATGGAACGAATACAGTCGGGCAGTAAAGCTAGTATTTCACCATTTAGTGTCTTCTCGGTGATCATTTTCATTTGAATTAATTTTACATTTTTAAAATATTTCACAAAAAACGTTTTGTTCTTTCTAACAAAAAGCGATTTCATCATATTTCAAGCCGTTTTTATAAATTAAATTTTATAAAAAACTGAATATGATCACAGTGAAAATGAATAATTTATTTTACTAATTCAATTGATGTTGCCTTTTTTAATGAAAAACACCTTTTTTGTGTTACGATAACAAATATAATGATATGTTCAATAATTTTCTTTGATATTATCATATATCGGTAGTCTGTATGAAGTTTGAAATAACATTAATGATCATTTAACGTATATCTGTTAATTTACATACTTTACCATATTAGCAATTCAAAAAAACTTGAGAAATATTATTTTACGATAATATGAAAACACTAGATTAAAAGTAGGTTTTTTTACGAGAAATACTGTTAAAAATAATATCGTTTTGGGAAACCATCCCTTAATTTCTTTAAACATGCGAATAATTTAGGGTATTCACTGTTTTTGAGTAAAGTTTGAAAATAATTAGGAATTGAATATTTTTGAATATCTACTTGAGTAATACCATTTTATTAGATATTCGGTATTTAATTAAATATTTGTACAAGTTACTTTCGTTAGTTTTTCGGGAAGAGAACTTTCATCGAATCGCTTTTCTAACTGTGAAATACATTCGTGGTTGGGTGGGAAGTATATTACGTTTTTCGTACTATCTACTCGCGAATAAATATAAAATAGCGGTTCCACACATATAATATATCCAGGGGAGAAGTCAAATAACAAACTTTGCGTGGTTATAAAAAGATTTATTGAGAAAGGGGAACGTGCTGTAGGTATGTTATATTTACTCCCCTGGAAAGGGGTGAAGAATTTCTGTTTATAGCTAGTAATATTTAGAATATAATATGTTATATTACGTTTGCACAGAAAATTCTCAAAAGTAACTAAAGCTTGGCAGGATTCAACATTTCGCAGACTTTTTTCAGGGTGTTATGTTGTACTACATTCGTATCCATGTTGTGAGCGCAAGTATTTATGGGTAGACTGAAGGTGCTTACCTACTTTGTGCCCCTTTGAGTAGGATGAAGGGTTAAGGCAGTGCGATTGGAACATATGTATACGATCTTATTTTCATGTACTTCCTGCGTTCAGTCAAGATTTTTAGTAAAAAGTATATGTGCTAAATGAATGTTTGTTATTTAAAATATTATGTGGGTTGTTTTTTTAACACCATCGCTTGTACTTTATACCCACTCAAATTAAAAAAAAATTGCTAAGCTGCCCCTTAATTTCAACGCTCTCTGAAAACATGTTGATATTATTACTTCGTGAAGTTAATTAATTATTTTTTCTTTGTTATTTGCAGAAGCCAGAACGTGTTCGGCGTCGGAATTTCGCTGCAAGACGGGAAGGTGTATACCGCTGACGTGGCAATGCGATAACGAGAAGGATTGTGCCGATGGTTCCGATGAAGATCCAGCTGTCTGCAGTAAGTTCAAAAATTGAACCTTGTTCTAAAACTACTCTTAAAGTATTAACTTACTTCACAACGTGCTATGAATTCAAAAAACAGAACAAAAATAGCAATATTATATTTAGGTACTTCATACAACCTTATACAAATTCAAAAATAGAAAAAATCATAGTGTTCTTTTGTTTTGTAGTTCAAATAGTGAGAAGAAATCTTACCTTCGAGAATTCCCGTTCTTTGCCGCCGTACTGCATTATGAAAAGAAGAGTGTTTATTTGTTTATTTTGATTTAATGAATCCAAGACTCGAATAAATACAATATAAGTACTTACAAAAATTGTTTTCTGTATCGGGTCATTTATTTTCGATTTATGACATGTAATAGCGCTCTTGAGGTGATTTTTTTTACAAAAAACGGCTCTATACAAATCATCCAATTAGTATTATGTTACTTAATGTATTTTTGTATAATATCTTAATGTAATTTTTTTCACTAGAAAGCAGAGACATAAAAATAATACGAGTATATTATATATGACAGTTCAAAGGATTCACAATAAAACGTTTGTACTCGTATATATGGTAATCGAAGGATATACTTTGTCATTTTCAGGTCGACGAGACAAGAGATAAAATTATATTGGACATTTTGTAAGGTTTTCGATGGTTAAAAGGTTTTATAATTTTTAAGAACATCTTAAGTTTATAAAATTTTTACTTCAATTATCAATATAATGGTCTTTTGTCCTTTTAATGGAAAATATTTTCTTGGCGAATTGCGACACAGATTCAGGCGATGAAAATATTTGAATCCTGAAGTATTTTCCAATAAATTCCTTAAGCGCTATCTCTCATATTTACAAATCAAACGAAAAATTATTATAAATTTCACTGTCAATAACCGGCACAATGGAAAACAATGCCTTTGAAAACAAATCTCTAAAAGTAAATCCCATCAATAAAATATTTTAGAAATCTCTTAAACATTTAAATAAATCTTTATTAAATTGTCGTCGAAGTACTTTCGCGCTTCGGTCATATTTGGCCATTTCATTCAACACATTATTTCCTTAGGTGATCGCGGGTGCCCCGATCATTTCTTCAAGTGTCAAAACAGTTTGTGCATTCCGCTGTCTTGGCAGTGTGACCTCACTGCGGATTGCTCAGATAAATCAGACGAGTTGAACTGCGGTAAGTCCCACTGCACCCGTGGCCAAAACCGGGGAATTTGGCTAAATCTATAGAAATGCATCGTGAATTTTTGGCCTTAACAATTAAAGAAGAATTTTGAATGCATTCTTCTCGTCTATTATGCAATATTATATATCATTATATACTGCATATTTATAGCTACCTATTACATTCATTCGAGCTTTTATTTTCATCGAGGGAATTAGCTACATTTTTTTATAATATAGGACATCATTATATGGAAATATTATTTTATCATTTTATCCTCATGATATTTTTAACTGATTGCTTTTCAGGGAATACTGAAAGCGGAGCAGCGGGAAATACTTCAATGTTTACTTCAAACTTGTTTTCATACATTTTTATTTCTAGGCTATGAAAAATAACATACTCAGTAAAAGCTTACTTTTATTAGAAATGTATATTTGAAACACAACATTGTGGTTTTAGTGTATATTTAACAAGACTTTATACCCTTTTAATAAAAAATACATGAAAACGCAGTTTTGCTGGATTTATTCTATGAAATCATTATTTATTTACAAATATGGATTAATTTTGCTGAGGATGCTTATTTATTAAAGTAAATTTTGCTATAGTTCCTGATACTGATAACAACGTAATATACTATAGCTTACTCTTGCAGTTTTCTCTGATAACCCTAGTGACATTTCGTCTTTATTCATTCAGACTTATGCAATCGCTCTATTTTCGACCGTCAATAAAATAGAATGCATTTGGATAGTTTTGTATGTTTTGTGAAAGAAAAATATTATATAGTAATGTAAAACATTATTTTATTTATTTATTATACACAAAATTGATTTTCATTGAAGTCAAAGTCAAGGGATACATTTTTAAACTTGGTTTCAAAATTTTATGGATTTCCAATTTCGAATTTTGATTGGTATCAACTTCATATAACTGATTAAGAACTCATACAAATCTACTTTGAACTAAATCTGTGTTTCTTCATTGGCTTCAGGCTCCTTACGACTCAGTACGAAAGGAACCTATTGGAATTATTTGGCTTTAATTTTGTTATCAAGTTCAGGGCTATGCAAAATCGAGTATTGGATAAAAATTGTTATAGAATCATTTTTTAACCAATCAGCACCTTAAAACTATTGGGTTAATGCATACATTCCTATATTTTTTTTCAAATTGAACAAAATAGATCAACTAATGTATAATATTATACTGTTCTATATTTTTTACGATTGATTTCACGCCATTACAAGAAATTCTATGTAAGTTGAAGAAGACAGCGGTCAAGTTAATTTTGAAGAGCAATGTCATTATTAAAAGAGATTTCTCAGAGGCTGATGAAAAAGGAACTAAAAAGATGAACCAGTGATTCTAATATGTAGTCTTTGATGTGCCAACTCCTCAATAAAACTTAAATAAATTGATGACATTATGTTAGAATGTGAATCCATTTCATCCAACAATGAACACAACCCAAAATTGCAAGAAGCATTCAAATAAATAAAAAATGGTTCTTTGACATTATAATTATTATTGGAAAACTTTAACTTGCATTGGAAAAAAAAACCTTTTGAACTTATGCATCAACCCAATAGTTTTCGAAATCATTGGAAGAGATTGGATTTATCCAAGTGTTGTCCAATCCTAAATAATTTCGGATCATCTGAATAATGGTTGGTATAAATTTTATGCATGTTGTGATTGCCATTGGGGGTTTGCTTGCTTGCCTGTTGCAGAGTCCAAGGCGTGCAACGCGGAGGAGTTCACGTGCCGGGGCGCGCCGGGCGAGTGTGTGCCGTTGACCTGGATGTGCGATGACAACCCTGATTGTTCGGACGGCTCCGATGAGAAGTTCTGCAGTAAGGACACGGCCAAGCATGCGCTTTTTATTCACCACCATATGTAATGCAAACACGGGAGATGGGCTATGAACCATTAATAGTAAACCGCGCGCACAAGTGTGTCGCCAACATCGTTCACCCATACTACTCCAATTCGTATCTACGCAGAGCGGCGCCCTGCCTTTGTTTCTAACTATGCACCAAACGCATAACTTTCATTGGCCCCGCTTTGATACTCTGTGCAGTTTGGTCGTAGTTCGGCGACAATCGGCAGGCTTCCATGCCAGATCTCCCTTCTTTTGTATTTTCTATGCTCACCACGGCCTTATCTATTCTATCTGGGTTTTTATTTAAATAATAATTTATTGAGCTGTTAACAAAATAGACATATTCATATTTTCCTACACGAGTTCAAGTGTATAGCTGTGCTTCTATTTCATTGCCTTTAAAAATCATCCCCTATTAAATTATATACATATCCCTTAATGTGAGCTGATAAATATAAATTATAGATATATTAAAACAGTTTATAATAGGATTAATTTTTATCAAAAAAACGATAATTTTTTTTTTTAATTTTTATATAAATACACAAATATTGTTCTAATGTTTCAAGCTTTTAACGTACCTACATATCTCAATGTAATTTTACTAAAATTGTTGAAAAAGTTATAAGTTTAATAATTTTTCTGACGCTCAAGCCCAAGATGGATAAAATATTTTTGTTTGGAGACAAAAGCTATACAATATGTTTATTTGCACACAATGGGAATAAAATATGTTAGATATATCATTGCTCCATTAAAAACATTATGCTATATTCTTGCACATAAGGGAATCATTTTTATTACAAGAATACTGTTTAATAGGTTTTAATCTTATTCTAATCTATTTGTCGATTGATTGATAAATTGGCTTGAATTTTATAGCAAAAGTTAAAAAAAGAGAGTGTTTTAAATCTAAATCATTACCACCGTTCTAAGGTTTTTGTTTCTTCAGAAAAGCAGATTTCTGTTTTATAGGAATGTTAATAAGGAATTCCAGTACATTTATTTATTTATTTTCGTATCAATAGTGACGTTCAAACTTAAATACCGGTATATTTCGTTTTTTTTTTAAGTTAGTTTTCATGGTTTAAATAGTTTCAATTTTTCCGTCGGCCATAATGTCGGTTTTGATCAGTTTTTAGGTTAGAATGTCAAATGTCAAAACAAGGATCAGCTTTACCGTACATAATTGTATATTATATTCATGGTAAACCATAACTAAACACAAGTAATAATATTATGTACCTTTTTAGAAACTTTGAATTTAATTTAATTTTTTTAAAAGAAAGACAAATATTCCCTTGTTACGAATAACCTAACAATATTTTAAAAATCTCCTACTACCATCACAGTAAGCGGAAGATGATGGTTGTGTCTTAATAGAGGACTTAGCCAGCCGAGGAATTGAACTCACGACGCCTGGGTGAGACCCAAACACGATGCCAACTCAGCCACTGACCGGTCAAATCAAATAATAGTATTGACCATTACATTATCATAATATCAGTATTGATAATTGGTTTGATCTTGAATACTCTAATTTCTTTCATGAATAATGGTTGTTTATATTGAACAACAATTATAGACCTTAAAGTCAATCAAATTAAGTTAAAATTTCACCAAAACTAAAAGAATACATATTTGAAATACAAAACAACATCAAAAAATAAATAAATTCATACTGATCCAAAAACCGAATGCTCACGTGACGTCAGATTTTTCAAATGCAATGGTACCAATATAACAAGGTCTTTTGATGCGCTGATTTTTTATTCACTTTTAAATAACGATTTATAATTCTACGTATAATTATATACAATGAAAGTTATATACTCAGAATCGTCGTTTGCTGATCCATATGAAAATATATTTTTAAAGTCATTATATTTTTCACTGGAGTTCCTTATTGAGGTATACAGAAACAAAAACAGCTATACTCCCAACTTTTTTTTTTCTGTATTACAATTTTTTTAAAATTTCGGTTTCGAAATATGAATAGGCACCTAGTATCAAATTTCATATTATGACGTCTTCAGTTTCTTAAAAAAATCATTAATAATTTAACAATACCTCAAAAACAATTTAAGACGTTACCGCCCGTGCTTCTCACTATAACCCACCTCTTACCTGACAGGTAGATATTACGTTTTCACCCGTGAATTGTTTCCAACCGGGAAATTCTAATTACCCTTAGGTATTACCTGAATTGTACAATGATATCTTCTATCGAGTAGTGTTATTCTAGGAAGTTAAAATTAATAGCTCCTATTTCTCGTCCTGTGCCTCAATTCTATTGTGTCTGTTAATCCCACAGGGCTCACAATCAGACCAACCTATTGTGGGGACCAACCAATGGTCCTAGTGCATAGTTACCTATCTAGTAACTAACATCCAATATTACTGATTCACTACAGATTTACACCAAAGCAATCGCGAATGCTGGTAATTTGGGCATTATTTTACCTCAAATAAATTGAGGGTAGGAAAATTATTCAAAATTCGTACAAGCTTGTAAAAAATAGATTGTTGATAGGTAGCTACCTGCTTACCCTGTAAACCTTTGGTATTATTTATACAACATGAAATAAATTGAGGTAGAACAAAATCAAAATTCGAACGTGATTGTAGAAAAAAATATTGTGGTAGGTAGTTACCTACTAACCTTGTAAACCTTAGGCGTTATCTATAAGAACCATAAATCGAGAACAAGATCAAATTTAGAACATGACTATAATTTTAAAAATAAAGGTAGGTTGGTATCTACTTACCCCGTTTACCTTGAGCAAAATTTTCAAGATATTAAAATAAATTGGGGAGCGGAAATAACTATCAGAAGAAAAAAAAATATTACCAACAACATTACAAAATATTAAAAAACATGGAATGAAATTTAGTTCGGCATTTTTCTGTTTGTGAACATGAACATTTGTCTAATGAATAACGAGTTATTCCAGGAATCTAAAATAATGACGAAAGAGTGAAGTGTTATTTCTTTCTCATTTTTTTTTGCTGCAAATCAATTTGTTTACCAAGTTCTAGTGAATATGTTTATTATAACGTGTAAAATAATTCTCCTTTTTTAAATTACATTTTACTCCTTGTTTAATAAAGGTTCGTAAACGAGATTCTGATGGAAGTGCCAAAAAATTATGATGAAGTGGAATTCTTTGAGCGTAAAATTTGTTTTATTGAATTTACGTATCGTAATTTTTTCACAATGCGACGCGGTTTTTTTTATGAATGAAATAGTTAAAATTTCGCAACCACCAACATTTTTTTTTACTTTTAATGGAAATTGATTAATTAAAAAAATATATTATTCAAGTTTTTATAGAAATGTAACTAGATCGACTATCTTCATTTAATCATTATTAGATATTTCAAAGAGTCTGCATTGTATTGACTTAATCTAGAGGTTGCTGTTTCGATTTTTTCTTCAACATAAAAATAAGTTCATTTACTCGTCCTTGGTGTACTTACAAATCTTAGAGTTAATATCTTTTTTCTTGAAATTTAATTTCACCTCCTAAGGGCCTAGCGTAACAAATTATATTCTCATCTCCTTTCCTTCCTCACTCTCTTCAGCCTCATAACATACCCCAATAGGTGATGACATAGTCCCACTGGCACTGGATCCGGATAGTTGGGACTCTAGTGCGGTGTTCAAATGGATAATTACATGTAAATATAAATTCATCGATAAATTTTAATTCACTTTCTGGTATCATTTTTATTAAAATGGATAATAGATATTTTGTGTAACCCACTATTTATTTATTTTTTAATATCTTATTGAAGCATATAAAACTCATTGTAATATATTTTTAATCATTGAAGATAATATTAACAACTCTCAAAATGACACATCAAACCGAAAAGAAACAGAAAATAAATCATCTTCTCATAAATAAAATAAAAATCCATCTGCTACCGTTGTCTTTTTCTTTTCTCTGTATTTTCCCTTTGATGTTTCATTTTGAGAGTTGTTAATGTTATCTTTAAATATTAAAAATATATTACAATAAGGTTTGTTAGCTTCAATAAGTTATTCAAAAAAAATAATATTATTCCTATAGTTAGAAAAAGTCAACAAATGTCCCATATAAATAAAAATCGGATAGGTATATCCGAGTGACTATCTAACGATTACAAATAAATTCGGGTAGAATCTTGTAGTCATAAAAAGGTTGTAGACAAAAATATATGATAATTAAATGAAGATGACATTAACAGTTCTTAGAAAACGAAGTATGACACCGATAAAAATGACGGAACGGTATGGGATAGCCGTAGCTCGGTGGATTAGAGCACAAGGTCCCAGATAGACCATGAGCTCCTGGGTTCGAGTACCAGCTGCTACTGTTATCGTTTTCTTTTCTGTGACTTTTCGGTTTGATTTTTCATTTTGGGAGTTGTTGCTGTTATCTCCAATTATTAAAAATACAGTATTTAAATATATTTATTTATGTAATTGATTACACTCTTCATTACTCCTACCTTTATATCTTTTTTTTTTTAATTTCCCCCCAAATTGTCTACTTTAACAAATGCTCAGAATTTAAACTCCTTACGGCACTGCGCGTAATGTATATCTACAATAATAATTCGTGATATTTACGCAAAACTAAATTGTCCGGATTTCAAAGCACTTACCGTCGAATTAATGAATTATTCAGAAGGCATATTACAGTTCTTTAGAAATGTCTGAATTTAACAAAAAAAATGTTTTTCATTTATTGCTTATCTTACGATTAGGATAAGAAAAAATCTACGGAAAATTCAAATGTTGCGGTACAATTTTTCTTTAAAGCCTAGCTTAATTTATTGAAAAATTATTTTTTCTTTGTTTCTTTCCGAGTCAATTTGGTAGTAAAAGAATTACTTAGATACCCCTAGAGCAACTACTTAGTTGCTAGATATTTATTAATGATATTCATGAATTTATACATTTTATTTTTCTAGACATTTCGACATTCTTAATGAATTTTTTTAAAATTATATTTTGTAGTTAAGTTTATCCGTTAAGTGAATATATAGGTTCATATTATAAATTTGTTATTGTAGGTAGGTATCTACTAATTATCGTTTTACTTTGGTATTAGTGTCAGAAACAAAACAAAAAACTCCAAATATAGTACAATTGCAGATTAGTTATGTCGTACTGGGTATCGGAGTTTTTCTTTTCTTGTATTCACAAAATATACAGCAGCGACTCCGACGCCACTAACCGCAGAAATAAGTGTGTAGTTCCTCTATGTTAAACTTCTATCAAATACATAAATTTTGAATATCGTCCGAATGTCGTTTTTCAAATCAAGCATCATACGACTTTTAAAAATTTAGAAATACGGCGTAAATACAATGTGGACTGGGGAATAATTTATATAAATTGGTTATATCATTTGAAAACGATTTTATAAAAAAAAAGCATCTTTAAAAATCAGTACTTCACTTTTCACGTGAGATTTTTCTAGCGATTTTCCAACTCCTCTCCAATAAAGATAATTTCCCTATCACGTAAGATATCCCCTTTAATAATATATATCTGGGTAGTTTTTGCCCCCCTAATGACTGGGTTTCCGTTTAATAATGCCATATCCGTTAATTCGTTAGGGGCGACGTTTGAGGCACCATTAATCTCGGCTGTAACGAGTGACGTTTGACGGATTCCGCAGACCAAACGGCGGATTAGAGAAAACCAGAGATGTCAGAAAGGCGGATAACGTTTATCGCACATTTGATATTTGCGCCGCACCGATTTTCACAGCCGTTTCGTGATGAATCATGATCAAATCGACGACCTTCTAAGTGGTCTACGCATTTGATTTTGAATCGGATGGTTGTGTGTCCGATTCACGTGCAGAGATGTCAGAAAGACAAATTGCTGTCGCATATTTGATATTTTAGCCATTTTGATTTTCATCGAGAAACGGCGTTGAATAATGACCAAATCGACGACCTTCATTACTAAGTGGTCTACGCATTTGATTTTGAATCAGGGGATTTGTGTATCCGATTCCCGCTCAGATATTATCAGAAAGGCGAATACCTGTCGCACATGTGATATTTGCGCCATACTGATTTTCACATGTTCCGTGTTGAATAGTGATCAAATCGATGACCTTCTTGGCTATATGGATCTACTATCTACTTATTTGAGTTTAAATCATGAATTTGTGGGTTCGATTCCTCACAGAGGTGTCATAAAGGCCTGTCGCACATGCAATATTTGCGCCTTTTTATTTTCACAGACATTTTGTATTGAATAATGATCAAATCAATGACCTTCTTACCTGGGCGGATGTACTATCTACTTGCATGACTTTAAATCGTGATGTTGTGGATTTGATTCCTCGCAGAGATGTCAGAAAAGCGGATTCCATTTGACGTATATTTGATATTCGCGCCATTTTGATTTACACTGTGTTGAATGATGATAAAATCGGCGATCTCATTAAATTTGTGTTCTACGCACATGTTATGGAGGCGGAGATACGACCTTTGGAGAGTCCTAGTAGCCTCTAGGATATGCCTACGCTTCTGCTAGTCTGCCGCTGTTTCCCACCAGTTTCTTGTACCTAAGTAAACACATACAAAAATGAAATAAAAAACTGAATTAAAACCAAACATATCAACCTTTTCCTGCTATAATTGTGTATTTTCCCCACTTTTCTTTCTTTGTTTTTCGATTCGTTTTCTTATTCAACTTAAAATCTTTTATTTAACTTATCTTCAACATCCATGTATTAATACACATAAACTAATATACTGCAACTAACTAATACCAGGTATACCCACGCACTGGCTTTGCCTATGTGGGATTTTTTGTTTTATATACATTACACATAGGTTGTTCAGATGTATTTATAATTTAATGTTAAAAAAAATGTTAATAATCATTGTACCTGCTGACCTAGTATAAATAGTTGAAAGTTGCGATTACGTGAAAACATTATTTTTTCATATAATTTATAAGTGCATGTGATAAGATGAGAAACAAATAATCAATTATATTAATAAATTTCCAGTTTTACAAAGTTATTGTATTGTTAGATATTATTACAATAAGTATTATTAGGAGTCCTATCGAATATAATAACATACCACCAATTTATTGTTATATTTCAAAAATAGTATAAAACCCAATGATATTTTGCATAACTCAATGACATTATTTAAATATAATCATTGGTAAAATCAGAAATATCATTTGCTTTCATTAAAAACATGATTTTTATTTCATTTATATGGACGGTATTAATGGAAGATACAATTATACAAAAAAATATATTTTAGATGCGGAATAATCGGATAAATAAATTAATTAAATAATATATTTTGTATATTATTTAATTCATTTATTAATAATGACGCCCCAAAGTGAAAACTAATCGTCTCAAGAAATTATAATCGTTTTTTTTTCTTTCTTTTTTTTAAGCTCGGTATATTTAACATTAGTGCCTTCCATTGTATCACAACACCGCCAAGAAAACCTTTTTTCCTCCTAAACCATCATCCCTAATGTGATGAGACATATTTTTTTAGAAACCACCCCTATTTAGCTCCTTGCCAACGTAAATCCTCTTCAACTAGCAATCAATAAGTTGTTCGTGTACAGAGTTTAAGCTGCTACAACTTGAGCAGACATTTTCTAGCGATTAATCAAATGATGAATAGGTATTAAAGTTGTCTAACTTTTTAGACAATCTGGGAAATTATAACTCTCTACAGCGGGAGCGTGCCGTGGGTTTTTAAACAAAAATTACAACTTTTTCGGATCAAAAAGTTTGCGTTGTGATTTTTTGTTGTAGGCGAAAGGTTTTTTGTTTTATTTCGAATTCAAATTTATTATTAGAATACCAATTGAAATCATGGAGATAGTGAAAAATATAATAATATTTTTCAAGTCGCAATTGCTGTGGAATATAACTGGCTTTTGAAAGCAAGAAAATGACTTACTAATAATCACTAGTTACATACATGATATGTGATGTCATAACGCACCGCAGATTATTTTTCTTCGCCGGTCTTTTAGCACTTTAGGAATATCTGAAAATCTTTCAGAGTGTGTTTTTGACCTCTCGATTCATATATAAAAAATGAATTACTTAACTAAGTTACGTTTCAAGTCAATGTATCAATCAATTGTACCAATTAATTGTACTTTTATTTTTATTAAATGCGCTCGTCTAACTCAATTGAAATTGTAATAAACTATGTGTGCCCAGACGAGACCTGTCGCGCCGACCAGTTCACGTGCACCAACGGCAAGTGCATCCAGCAGCGCTGGACCTGCGACGGAGACGACGACTGCGAGGACGGCAGTGACGAGGAGAACTGCAAGCAGACCACGTGCTCGCCTGGTGCGGAGTTTACTTGCAAGAACGGCCACTGCATCAACATCCGGTGGCGCTGCGACGGGGACTCCGACTGCGCGGATGGCTCGGATGAAACGGTAAACTCTCTTATTTAATACGATGATGAACCCTTTGGCATCTAGCTATTGGCAATAAAATCGTCTCGTTAGAGGTAAAAGTCACTATGTGTCATACAACTAGTTTGGCACTAACTGAGTTTTAGGTCGAAGGGGCCGATATGGCCTATGGCTATGGCTATGGTCTCCCGCAAATTTCTCCAGTTTTGTCGATTTTTTGGCGGCTCTCACCGACCCAATGCCAACAGTTTTCTTCTCTGCAAATACCTACCGCAAACATCATAGGTATTTGCCCATTCCTTTGACAAAATGACATGTTCAGGATCATTCCTTCCTACAAATATTGTTTTGTCTATCCCTTCAACAAAATTACACATGGCCTCCTGTACTGCAAACATCGATTATTTCTCATTTCGAACGATACTTCTTTTGCTTGCAGGAATACTTCTTTCCAACCTCTCCAGATCGATGTACGAGTACAGCGCCTTGTTCATGGAAAGTTGTCTTGGTCTACCTAAAGACCGATGGCTTTGCTTCATATACCGCACTTGTGATGTCGTCCTTCCCCACTAGATACATGGCCACTTAATTATCTACAATGTCAAGATTAAAACCGATCATCACAATGATTACATCCATTTCATTACCTTATCGTTGTCTGATTCTAAAACTTCCATGTTTGCTCAGGGTTGCACGTACGTCGCCCAAGTGCCATCGCCATGCCTGTTCACGGAGTTCGAGTGCAAGGACCACATCACCTGCATCCACAAGTCCTTCATGTGCGACGGGGACAAGGACTGTCCTGACGGCGGAGATGAGGACCCCATTCGCTGCAAGAACATCACCTGCCGCGAGGACCAGTTCCAGTGCAAGGACCGCTCCTGCATCCCGGGCCAGCTGTACTGCTCCGGTACGGCGGAGTGCAGCGATGGGAGCGATGAAATCAACTGCAGTAAGTACAAAAATAACTTATAACGAAATCGTACTCAATCGTACTTAACGCCGACCTATTTAGATGGAAAAAAATCCCCAAGAAGCACGTTTTGTCGTTTCTTCTCTTCCTTTCGTAACTACGATATTCTTCAAAAAAGTGATTTACCGATTTCAAAAAGATTTTTAAATTTATTTTTTTATTAACTTTAAGAAATTTTACAAAATATAAGACAAAAAATCCCGATAAACTACTTTTTATTAGTTTGACTAACGGATGATTGTCATCCAATACCTTACAATAAATTTCCAGTTAAGATACTTACATATACTCGTAAATGTCTATATAATATAAAAACATAAATAACAACAATAAATCGTACATAAAATAATACTTACTAATTATCGAATACAAATAGTTTCTTTCAGCCAGACAAGTCCACAATATATTTATTAACTGTTTTATTTTAATACAATTTCTTTTAATTCAACAGGTAACATATTTAAACGGCTAGGAATCGTGAAATCTAACGGTCTTTGTCCATATTTGTTTGTATCATATATAGAGTTGTGCTGAAATATAATTTTATACCACAGAATTGCTCTTACTGAAAGAATTAGCAATTCTGTGAAAGAAAGTCCCCAGGATTTAATTCCATACCTTATAACAGATTCAGCTAATGATAAATACAATACACAGCATATGGAAAGGCATACTGTATTAATGTGATGCTCGTATATTTCAACTATGCTCTCTTTCGCATATGGTCATGCCACTGAGAACTCCTCTTGTAGAAGAACATATCGAAAATGTTCGTATAAATTGGTTCAAAAAGACTAACTAAATTAATATCCATAAAGAAATCTCAACCAAGTGAAAATCAATTTTGATTCACAAAGGGAAAAAGTACCTGCTCAAGACACCATTGCAAAAATTTCGTCTATTATTCAGGGTAATCTGGACAAATCGAATAAATGTATCGAAATTTTCGTTGATTTAAAAAAGCATTTCCCATGAAAAACTTGCATAAAAATTAAAAGGATGTGGCGTTGACCACACAGCCCTTACATGGATAGAACGGTACTTAACAGAAAGGCTTCAAATTGTTAAATTAAACCAAGCAATAAGTAAATTACTTAAAAGTAAATTGGGAATCCCTCAAGGCCCGGTCCTCGGACCTTTATTATTTCTAATATATGTAAATGGTGAACTAATCTGTTATGTAGATGATACTGTTTTATTAATAAAAGGTCCGACATGGGAACTACTTAGCAAATTTTCAAATAAATATTTTAATATTTTAAAATCATGGTTTGATAACAACCTATTCGCGCACATTCTCCTTATAGAATGTACCTTAACAAAACGTTACTATTATAATCCACCATAAAATTTTGACAATGTAAACTTAAAGAACATGATAATTGGAGATAATCGTGTTGACCTCTTAACCTATTCCATGTCAACTGCTCCAAGCAAGACAGCAGTAACTCAAAAAATTAAGTTTTCGACTTCCATTTCGGGAGTCATAAATTAGTGCCATATTGAGCACAATACTAAAGAAATTAGAAAATGCATTTTTAGTAAACGCCTTTAAAAAAAACTAAAATAAATACTCACCTAAGAATATGAACAAGATTTTAAACATTGAAATGGCTCTCCTGCAAAATTACCTAAAGTGAGTTACTGCCTTCTTCCTTTAAGCAGTTGATTTTATCATGAACGTTATTAGACTCAGCGGCAGGTTCAATACCATCTTTTATTCCATTCCATTTAAAGTAACTATTCCTTCAACTTCCAGCGATAGCCGCCCTGCCCTGCGACAAGAAGACGCACTTCGACTGCGGTGGAGGCATCTGTATCCCACTGTCCAAGGTATGCGACAAGAAGCCCGACTGCCCCAACTTCCTGGACGAGCCCGCCGGCCAGTGCGGCAAGAACGAGTGCCTCACCGGCAACGGGGGATGCTCCCAGGTCTGCGTGGATACTCCGGCCAACTACTACTGCGACTGTAACCCTGGGTACAAGCTTATGGATAACAAAACTTGTGAAGGTAAGTACTCTTGTTACTTATAGATGACAACTTATTTCTAAGCATTCATTTCTTCATTCAAATTTGTAAGATTTTTTTTATTATTTATACTATTTTTGAACTCTTTTTTTCAGACATTAACGAGTGTGATGATCCCGGCAGCTGTTCTCAAATCTGCATCAATGAAAAGGGAACATTCAAGTGTCAGTGTCATTCCGGTTACATGAGGGATCCCAGAGATGTCACCAGGTGTAAGGCCACTGAGGGACACGCTTCCCTGCTGTTTGCCAGGAGATACGATATCAGAAAGATATCTCTGGACCACCATGAGATGACGGCCATTGTCAACAATACCAAATCTGCTACTGCGTTGGACTTCGTCTTCAGAACTGGAATGATCTTCTGGAGTGATGTAAATGAACAGAAAATTTACAAGTAAGTTTTGCCCGCAATCTTCTAAGTATTTTGGCAAAAAAACTATGTTGTTATTATTTGTATTTAATCAAAGCATTGGCTTTTAGCCAGTGCAAATAAATTAAATTAATCAATTTGTTTTAATAACTTATTGAAGATTGTAAACCTCATTGTAATATTTAATCATTGAAGAAGATAATATTAACAAATCTTAAATGAAACACAAAACCGAAAAACTATAGAAGGGATTTAATGGAGGATAATATTGACAAGTCTTGAAGTTGAGGTATGATATCGATGAAGATGGTGTAAAGTGAGGCTGGTCTCATTAGCTGAGTTGGTACAGCGGTTGTCCCGGTAAGACAGAGGTCATGGGTTCGTTTCCCAGATGCAACTGATACCTTTTTATTTTCCTTGGTTTTTTTCAGTTTTGTTAATATTACCGTCTTCAATGATTAATTAAATTACTTTACTATACGACAACTGGTTTAAATTTCGAACCTAATAAAACCTTATAGCAGTTACTTCTGCAATAAGTTAAAACCCTCGTTTTCTTTTAGCACTGAAAAATTCTATAACTCCTTTTCTTTTTTATTGATTACAATTTTCGCCATTAAACAGAGCACCAATTGACGAAGGCAGTGAACAAACCGTGGTTATTTCCGAGCAATTGATCACTTCTGATGGTCTTGCCGTGGACTGGATCTACAACCATCTGTATTGGACAGACACGGGCAAAAACACTATTGAATTGTCCAACTTGGAAGGAAACATGCGCAAGATCCTCATCACTGATGGAATTGAAGAGCCAAGAGCTATTGCGCTGAATCCTATTGACGGGTAAGTAGTGTTTTATAAATATATATATATATATATATATGTGTAATGTATCTTCTATTGATTTTGTGAAATAATAGACACTGCTGTGTATTGAAGGTAGTCCTGTCTCTTGAAGATATTCACCAACATCCATGGTTTACACTGTCAGCATTCTACAACAATAGTAACATCTGTGCTCGTTAAATAGCTATGGTGACAAATTATGTGTTGTCGCCCGCGTGGATGTTGATAATATTAAATCTAACCTTCCTTGGAAGGATTGGTTATAAAGATGAGTAATGTTCTTGAATGTTCCAGGTGGATGTTCTGGACCGACTGGGGAGTGGAGCCTAAGATCGAGAGGGCGGGTATGGACGGAACTCACAGACAAACCATTGTTGCCTTCGAAGTCAGATGGCCCAACGGCCTTACATTGGACCTGGTCAGGAAACGCGTGTACTGGGTACGTCCGCTATATTTAATATCATGGATTTTTATGTATCATACAACACTGCCCGGAGCCAGGCTAAAGTAAGCTAATTGTTCAGAAAGGAGACTCTTATTATATTGGCTGTTCAAAGAGAATAACTCTTATTTTTGGTATTTTGCAGGTGGATGCCAAGCTGAACACGATCTCGGCATGCAACTACGACGGCACCAACAGGCGCGTGATCCTCTACTCGCCCGCCTACCTGAAGCACCCCTTCTCCATCACCACCTTCGAGGACTGGGTATACTGGACCGATTGGGAGAAGGCGGCTGTCATGCGTGCCAACAAGTTCACAGGAAAGGACGTGAAGGCAGTTACAGCTACGCACATGGTACCTATGATAAATATTTTTATTATTTCTGCCACATTTTTGTTGATATTGTGAGAAGATACTGTATCTAAAATGTATTTTTCCAAACTAACTTAATTTTGTTTCTTTAATTCTAGCTCCACAACCCCATGGTGATACATGTCTACCACCCGTACCGTCAGCCCGATGGTGTAAACCACTGCGCAGCTGTCAACGGACACTGTTCTCACCTGTGTCTGCCTGCCCCGCGTGTGGGCCCCCTGGCCCCCCGCGTATCCTGCGCCTGCCCCAGGGGTCTCCGACTCATGCCTGATGGACTCATGTGTGTCGAGGATGGTAATTGCAACGAATACTATACGGATTTATACCTAACCATACTTATTTTTAGATTGGCCTTTGGCAGCTTCAGGTTAGATGACAGCAATCAGAAAACTTAAGGCTATGTGCAGGTATGTTGGTAAAAAATTATACCCAACTGAAACTTTCTATCAACTTATCTCGAAATGATGATGGAATACTGCAAATCTGATGCTTCAGCTGTTGGGGAAATTGTCGTGGAGCTACGTAGTTCACACAGACAGGATGTATTATTTAATAGTGTTGATATAATAATAAATAAGAAAAGTGACAGTGACAAAATTATCAAACACTTTCATGGGTCAAGTGCGAAAATGGAGACTGGATAGAAAGTTCAGCAATTAGAAATTTTGCAAAAACAGCTTGTCCAATTGTTGACAATTGAAAATTTCTTTGCATGCCGCATCCACTTTTGTCAAATATTTATTGCTTTCAGATAAGTAAAGTTATTTTTTGTCTAGTTAATATTTTTGAGTTTGCTTAGTAAGGTAAAATTATTGATTTTTTTATTCTTTATTACATTATTTTAGTAATCCGCAAGGTTGCAATTTGATAAATGTCCCAGTAGTTACAGCCTGTTGATAATCTGGTAATAAAAATATTTTCATTTGTCTGCTTTTTATCGTGCTATTTCATCAAATACTTTTATCCTTATTATCACTGGGTATGTTCAATCTAATTTTTGTTCCCTTTTTTCTTTCTTTTTTCTTCTTACGTCTATTCATAACTTGCTTGAATACGGTTTATTTGTGTTTGTTTCTTATGATTTGTTATTTATGTTTCTTTTATTTTGATTTATTTCTAAAACAGACCAAGAAAAGCCAGTAATCACCGAGACCACCACGGTGGAAGTAGTGAATGAGGAAATGGCGACAACACATCGTGAGTACTTCCCGCCTTCCTATCTTTCCGTTCACTTAATCTTTATTCTTTAGATTTGGTACATTTAGGGTCTAACACACTACCACTTCACTTAAGTTTAGTTATTAAAATCTCCTACTGAGGTCATGGATTTTGGACTATTGTAAAAAGATTATGACTATTTTTAGTTTTCTCCAAACGGCCCCCCGCTTTAATGCTTCACGTAACTCTTCAACAGAACTCAGAGAAACATTGAAACTCACCACAGGAATCTTCCCATCATTCATCGACTCTAATCAGTCCATACAAACATTGCTTTTCGTCTCTCTGCCTGCAACCTGGTTGCAATCTCATTGTGTTATTTTTATGTGTGTAGTGCATTTACATTTCTTTTTATTTAACCATGCATGTGCATTTATGTGGCTTTATTGTTGTTGATTGCCATTACAGGAGATATACCATTAGATCCGGCCCTTCTCATCACAGGCAGCCCATTTGACTTCAAAATGTACCGAGGCAGTATTTACAATGTGATTAGGCCCGGCCAGTTGACAGATATTGTGTCCAATATGTTCAATCAAATGTTATTGAGTATGAGCAAGAAGGAGACCACGGAGAGTACCTCGCTGGTGACCTCGGAGGAAGAGAATACCACTCTGCCCAGAGGACTGTACTGGGAGAGCCAGCAGTCGCAAGTGGAAGACTTTTATGATTTGTTCTACGAAGAAGACACGCCCCGGCCGGGTCCAGAGCTGTGGGAAGGCGAGGACGGGGTGGAACCCGGGGGGCAGGGGAAACCCTTTAATTACGACGACTTTAACAACCTGTTTGGTCCACCTACAGATCCTGCCGGGGTCGACGGTAATGAGACATAATCATATTATGACACACGTTGTCTCTTCTTTCTTCACAACTGCTCTTGGCAACTATTTTGGAGGTGTTGTAATATTTGTGTTTTGTCGGCTGAATGATCAACCATCCTCTAAAACTTTACTTTTGTCTGTCATGATATGTACGAAATAGTTATATTATCGTGACAAGACAAACTTAATGGCTGCAGAAATCGCACATCACAGGCCACATCTTCATGATAAATCCACACGCTTTAGCTTAATGGTTTCTGCACGAAATGATTTGTATATTTTGGTGATGTTTTGCACTCACATGTTTTGTGTTTCCCATTTCCACAATCACATTCCTCTTTACCATTCAAGTGTAATATACTTCCTCCAAACCTCATTCTGGTGATAGTCATAATGGTACAAGGTTCTACACTGATAATACTTCTCAATACACTTCCTTTTATAAAGCATTGGGATTAGGGAACTAAAACGCGTTTTTAATATTCTGCCCAAATATTCTTCTTCCTATGATATATGGTTATAATTTCCACGGCATTTATTAATATACACAGTGTGATCGCCTTTATAATTTAATACATAATATTACAATATCTGTTTTCTAATCTTCTATGCTTATGATTCTATTTTCTTATTGACAGCTTTTACTTATGTTTTTAACACAATGTTTTTGTCGAAGATTAATAATTATTTGTTGAGGAAACAGTGAGGGATCAGCTGTTAATTCCAATGACAATTTGCTGAATATTAATTTATATGTGTTTTTAGTAAATAATTCCTCCTTACTTTTGACATAATTAAAGTAAAATATAATTCTTGAAACACAGGTCTAGCAAAACCACAGTAATTTATTCTATCGCAGTTAACATTATTAATACCAAGCTCTTACTAGGCAAATTAAAGCAAATAACATTATTTATTCACTTAGATTTTACATCAATTTCTATGTCACCAAAGTTATTTAAATTTGTCAATCAATTTTCATCTTCAAAAGACAACGAAATTTTAAATCATTTCAGAGTTGAATTCTAAAAAAAAATTAAGAATCAAGATTTTTGCCATGTCCAGAAATGTAAGATAATCATGTTGATGTTTCCTAGGTGTATTGGTATCAGACAGAAATTCCACAGCTGTGTCTCAAGATGGCCAAGGAACCGGAGTGGTGGCCGGCATTGTTATCGCCGTTCTCACTGGACTGTCTATTATATTCCTGCTGGTGAGTAATAAACAAACTTTTTACAATACTGTAAAAAATAGCAAATAAAAACTCCGTTGAAAAGTATTCTGGCTTAAATTTTTAAAATTATATATTCGTATAGATTTAAAAATGCCGATTCTGAATATATAAGTTATGTTATATATAATTTTACATAGAATTTATAAACCGTCATTTAAAAGTTAATAAAACACCACCCCATAAAAACACCCCGTTTGGTTGGTACCATTGAATCGACATCACGCGGCTGTTTGTATATAAATTCATTCCGTTTGACTGTTTGACTTTATACACCCCCCCCCCCCCCCGCCACTTACCACTCGGATTCAAGCCGTTTCATTGGGTTTAAAATATCAAAATTTTAGAATTAATTTAACTATGGAAGCAAACTTTAAAAAAAAAAAAACAATTTAAAACTGGTATGTTAGAAGGTCAACATTAGTCAGTTAAATTTTTTTGAATGGTCCGGTGTTCTTATTCATGCTTTGTAACACATATGTAACTAATCATTGTGTCATTTTAATTTAACGTTCCTTACCACAATATTGTATTGCCATTATTGCAAGGTCTATCAAACTAAACAATCAACATCATCACATCTAAATTCGACCTCAACAAAATGACCAAGCGCATAAATAATTCTATAGAAAAAACACTTAGTTGATTATAAAAAAAAAATGTTTCATTGTGGTGCAATATTATATTATATTTCTACTACGACTAGGGTCTCTTCGATACCCTTGTTTGGTCTTTCCTATTCTTAAAAAGACCCTCCTTTGTACAACTCCACCACAGCATGCCCAAAGATCATATTTGAAATCTCAGAGCCTGGTTTATGATAGTGTCGGGAGCTATTTAAAAAAAAAAAACATTGTAAAGGATATTAATTTATCCTCTTTAGACCTGTGAGTTAACCGCCTATTATTTATTTTTGGGGTTTTCCTTTATTGCAAATATTAAAAAAATATTAATTTTGTTTAAAAAAAAACAAAATTCTCACACTTAATTATTTTCAGAAGACACAATGTAGTCTCTTCGGTCGCAATATGTATGAAGGAATATTGTATAAAAATTACATTAATCAACACAATGGACGTTATTTTTATTTTTTTTAACATAATTTTTCTTCCAAAAACAGAGGATAACACATAAATACTTGTGAAAATTGATTTCTAACATTCTGCGGGGAGTTTGCCTTCCTAATTCGGGGCTAATTCTTTTGTTGATATTCTAAAACAATGTATCAAGAAAAAAAGTTATTTATGTTTTATGGATTCCCCAATTCTGTGGAAATAAATTTTTAAAAACATCAGCCAAAGGCTTTTAACTTCACACGAAATATCAAACTAACCTGAGTAGCGCTAAAGTGTTCCTACTTTCTGTTTGACAGATTTGAATAATTAAAATTTAGATTAAAATTTAAATTAGTGCATATTTAATTTTTGATTATATAAATAGCATTCGTTCTTTCAATCAAAATTTTGTGAATTAGTTCCATATAATAATAAATATTTAATAACTTACTCGAGCGCGTCGAGAAACTAGAGGACATTAAAAAAACGTATCTTTTCAATACTTCGGAACATATTTATAATTTATAATATTATTTAAAAAAAAAAAGAAAAACGCTTTTAGATTCATAAAAATAAATAAAACATATTTGCATATGAGGAAATACAAAATAATGCTTTATTTATAAAAACGGGTAAATATTGAAGAAGAATCTCGAATATCGGCATGGATAATAAAATTAATTTTATGTGCAGCAATATTTCTTAATATATTACCATAATCATTACGGTAATCATGATATTATAATATTATTAATCTCATCACTATTCACTCCCGCCACAATATCAGTACCTAACTGGCAAAGGGGATTTTCGAATTTTTGACGGCACTGGCTTCTGTATTGATAATTATTTTTTTTCTATTGGCATACTCGCCTATTCACACGCAGTCGACGACTGTCATTCTGTCAATTAACAGTTTATTACTATGTAAGATTATTTACAGCATTTTTTTTAGAAATTCATACCAAACTCGGACCCACCTTTCCACAGTTTGACAGCTTATTCATTTCGCCCTGTGACCAAAACGTTCTAGTTTGACATCCAAACAATAGTTGCAATAATTATGTTTATTACCCACAATGTAGCGCGACAGGACAATACCCACATGCCACAAATCAATATGTTAATTTTATTATTGTTGTAGAAACAGTGTTCAATATTATGTTCATCAACTATTATTATATCCATATGTGGCTTCACATCTCAAAATGGTGTTTATAATATTGTGCAAGTGATTTATAATAACATTTTTTTGTTCTGATGACCTCATTTTTATGTTGAGACTTTTTAAGAAGTTTGTACAGTGCACAATTAAAATAATGAATCCAAAAGCAAAAATGAATCCAAAGAAACTTTCAGAAGATAAAAATGTGATAACAAAAGTTGTTAACAAAAAAATGATTAGGGACGACAGCCTGGCATGGGATGCTCCTAAAGCAGGGCCTTCTCACATTAAATCTGCTCAGCTCATGGATGCGCCTTATAATTGCTGTGAATCTTGTGATTTTACCGACAATCGGGACAGCTGTGACGGTCACAGTCAGTCTCTTCCTGTTCCTGAATCAGAACTTTTGGATTCTTCTTTACAAGATTTGCTGTTTCCAATAGATTCCAAAGAGGATCTGAAGCCGAGTAGCAGGAAACCCAGCTCCATAAAACGGTGCATCCGGGCGGCTCTTACCAAGAAGATTGATAATCCTACCTTGCCACTTCCCAAAGATGGCTCAGCACATCCATCGCCAACAAATCACTCCAAATATTACCACACCTTTACGGCTGCGAGCACCTCTCTACGGCAGAGCACTGTAAGAGTGATGGACATATTTCGGCCCAAACGGAATGTGCCCAATGAAATGATTCAAGACTCGGGTGGCAAGAACGCAAGTGCTGGGGTGCGCACAAGGATCAGGCGTGCTGCGGACATATTCCACGCCGGCAGTAGTAGTACCACCACTCGAAATCCCGTAACCAACAATGTTATGGTCTGCAGCAACACACTCTTCCAGAGAGCACGCGGACTGTCCATAAATGATCCTTTTCTGGAACTTATTAAACTTTCCACTGGAAGAGAATCCGAGAACTCCATCCTTATAGATTTCTTTAAGTATCACAAGTGTGTAGAAATGATGCCTACGTCCGCCAAGGTTGTAATTTTTGATTCTCAATTGCTAGTTAGAAAAGCATTTTTCGCCCTGGTCTCCAATGGAATGCACGCTGCCCCAATCTGGGATAGTTCCCACCAACAGTATGTGGGGGTTCTGACAATCACAGATTTAATTAAAGTTCTACAAAAGCATCATCTGGCTCAGAATATTCTAACTGATATCGAAGACCACACGCTGCAAAACTGGAAAGACTTACTGGAAGGATCTAGTATGCCAATAATATCTATTAAACCGGACATGTCCCTGTACGACGCTATAGTGACCCTGACAGAAAAACACATCCACCGCTTACCCATCATTGACCCAAACACCGGAGAGTTGTTGTACATCCTAACTCTCAAATGTATTTTACGTTTCCTGTTCATCTACATTGGCAAGCTGCCTCAACCTTCCTACATGGATAAGAAGTTGTCTGAGCTGAAGATTGGAACTGTGGAAAACATCAAAATGGCTACTGAGGCGACGTCCGTCATCGAAGCTTTAGAAATGTTCATCACCCATCGTATTTCAGCCGTGCCCATTGTAGATAGTTCTGATAAACTGAAAGGGATCTATTCAAAGTGCGACGTGATCAACTTGGCCATTGACAAAACTTACGATAACTTGGATGCTCCTTTGAAACAAGTGATTGCCCACCGAGATATTTGGTACGAAGGCATGCAGAAGTGCACCCTAGATGACACTTTCTACGATTTGCTGGAGAAGATAGTTCTCTCTCAGGTCCATAGGCTTGTCATAGTAGATAAGCAAGACAAGGTCATCGGGATGATATCTCTGTCAGATTTGATGAAGCACATTCTCCAGCAGCCAGTGGAACCCATTGTTCACTAAAATCTCTTATTTAATAAAATCCATTACAAATATTATGTGAACATAAGAATATCATGTGATTTATTAAACGATGCATTTGTAAAGTGTTATTTTGAACATTTATTTAACAACATTAAACTTGTCCAGCTATTTTTCATTATATATAATGTGTTTTTTAAATTTTCCATTATTGCATTGTTTAACACTGACACAAACCTCTCAAAAACTTGTGACAATGTAAAGGTTGAAGGAAGATTAAAGAAAGTAGGTATATTAATTCTCAAACTCTGATTCATTCTTATCAATTATAATTTTTTTTTTTAATTCACACGTGTTTATCCATTTTGTTGTTTTATGTGTCTGTCCATTACCATCTTCACCAGACCAAGCTACTAGTAGCGCCTCTAGCGGCAGATACATTGATATCTTTTTTGAATTTGTAAACAGCAATAAAAATTTTATATCGCTAAAGAGAATAACTTTTCCGTAATATAATATCACTCAAATCATAGTATGCAATACTAGAACTAGAATAAATAAATAAATATCCATGATTTAAGACTTTCCATTTAACTCGATCGGGGGTTATCTGATTGTCAGTGCCTCTATACTATGTATATTATAAACATTGATGGTCTTTCCACAGCTAAATTCATTAGACACTATAAATAATTACATATCGTACCCAAAATTTATAGTTCAGAACCTTTCATGAAGCATAACTTGTGTTGAAAAGGAGTAAGTTAGCACTCACTGTGAGTATTGAACTCAATCCGATAGTCAAGTGTCCTACAATTCTGCCGACCAGGCTGAGGCTATCAACCGCCTTAATTTAGTAGTCTGTCCATGAGACTATAACGCTGAAGTAGTTTTTGATTTTTATATTAGAACCTTTTTTTAATATATATGTATGTAATTTTAACCCTACTTATTATTTATGACTTTAGATCGGCCTGTACGTCTACCGCCACTACCTGCACAGAAACGTGACATCCATGAACTTCGATAATCCGGTCTACAGAAAGACCACCGAGGACCAGTTCTCACTGGAGAAGAACGGCTATGCTCCGGGAAGCAAGCTGTATCCGAGCACAGTTGGCGAAGAGGTAAGAGCACTCACCACAAGGGACTGTTCACAACCTCATATCAGATAATTATTCGAACCCCCTTGTTATAAGTTTTAAGATAACTTCAAAGTTTGACACTTTATTTTAGAGATTAGAACCATTCTTTCTCGTTGTAATTTATTAAAAGCCCATTAATTGTGTGTTATTATGGTGATGAATAATTTGTTAAAATCGTTACATAGCAAATTTATTTACTATTGATTGAAATATAGATAATATTCAAAATTTATAAAAAATTCTTTATTCAATTTTTAAATTGTTTTATATTTATAAATAAAATATCATTTTAATAATTGTGTTGTAATAGAGTTTAAGAATAATAGGTATTAATAGGAGTAATTTATTATGGTTAAAATAAATTTTTGTAAAGTCAAGTATTAAATTCACACTTTTTTGTTTTAATGTTATTATATAACAATTGACAGACATTTATTTTCTCAACACATACATCTGCAAGATTGCATTGCGAAAAGAAAGTTTTTTTTTTAACTTACACCTTTATTGTATATATTTATTTATTTTATAAGATTAAAGTAATTATCACCGTACTCTAACTAACCAATATTTCACAATTTAATGTTTTTGATGTAGCTTGTAAGTGTCGTAATAGTATTTTTATTCAGTCTTCTTAATTGGCACATTTAATTATCGAACGTCTTAAACCTATGAATGTATAGAAGTACGTAGTTTAATATTGATGTAAAGAAATAATTATTTGATGTAAAGAGGTGTGCCAAACATTTTACCTAATCAGTATTAAAACGGTAGTGATACATAATTTTACTATGAAATTCGTAAATGCCAAATGAGTTGTACATAAAATTAAATAACGTTATGGTGTTGAATATTCTGACTAGCCTACTCTTTGTGAAAATGGCACTTATTATTAAACTCCATGATTATAGATTACCTACTCGAACAATTTCAATTTTTCAGATATTATGTCTTTGGTTTCCAAAATGGACTTGCATATGCAAGATGCTAGATAACCATGTTTTGCATGGAGACATTAAAAACAATGAGGTACAATTTTGAGAAGACTTATTTCAATATGTCATTAGGTATCAATATCAGTTGTTTATTCTTTGCGGAAAACTTTCTGTAACACAATTTTCTATGAATCATATGTTTTCAATTTCTTACATGCTTTTTCTATTGAGGGTTATACTAACAAATCGGTGAGTCTCTAAATGAATATACCTATGTTTATTTAGCTTTTGTTTTATTGTTGCTTAACACTTACCACTCTTTCACATTAAAAACAGGGCAATGCACAACCAAGCAGAAAATTGAAAATATATTTCATGTTATAGACACAATGGCATTCTTGCAGAAATGTTTTGTTTAATTTATTTAATGTTTTTTTTCATATGTTAGAGTGATTTCCTCTGATCTGATGGATATTGGTGTAATAATAATTTGTTTTCTACTTTTGTTGTGAAACTAATGAAGTGTTTTGTTCTAGGCGCAGGAGCCTCTCACAACTCCGGGGACAAATGAATATGTATAGTAAGGCGGTAATTCCAGCACGCAAGTGAAAAGATTTCGAGCGGTCGTTACAAAGTGAAGTACAGTTTACTACATCCACCAGACCCAGACACTATGATATATTCACATGATTTGTGCGCTGATTTTGGAACGACTAGTTGTTTTCCATCTTGTTATACGATTCGTATACTATGCCAAACTGCTAATTAGCTCTTTAATTAATTATCGATGAATTGAAATATTGTGTCTAGTTTATGTGCAAATAAATATATATTTTACTTGTACGCAATGTCATTCAGTGATGTTTTTGAACAATGTTCCTTTAGTAATTTTTTTATTATTGCATAATTCTGCATTTCTTACTGCTTCATTTTGTATATCCATATTTATTGTGTTTTTACCAAAGGTACTGATAATCTAATTCAACTGGCTATGCATTGAGCCTTTATGCCATGCTACCAATTGGAGGCATGCTTTATACTTTTCAAGTATATTAATCCGTTGATTCTGTGAACATCTTCCATCAAGAACATAATATTCAACTAACGTTTCTTTTATTCCCTTTGTAAAGTGCAAAAGGTGTTTTGTTTCAAATAACCAACACAAACAATATGTTTGAAGATAGCTCTAGCACGCACCGAGTTCTGTGATCTACCATTAAATTTTCTGTTATTATTGTTAACTTTGTAGTGAATAAGTCTTTTATTTTCTGGGGAACATTCTGGGGAGATCTGCACAAAAAGCGACGTGTTGCAAGATTTTAACATAATTTGATATTGCTCAATACTTATAGTAGATCTCTTATATTTTTCTTACCCACTGATGATTTTAATTTTTTTATTAATAAACTATTGTGAAGTTATAAAGTACTTGAGTAATTTTCAAATGAAAAAAAAGCTCTTTATTTCCAGAACATTCTGAATTATTTCCACCCTTTGAATTATTTTGAGATTGCCCACTAATTATTCCTTCACAAAGCTGTTACTTATTGATTTTTTTTAACCCTTTTCACTATCATTTTAATAATGTGAATAAAGTTAAAGCTTCTCAAAGGGCATATGAGGCTTAATAAATAATGTACTGTAAATAAATTTAAATAATTCAGAACAAAACTTACGTAAAATTGACGTTCTTCTGTTTTTATTTATGATTTGTTTAAAATTTAATATATTAAAGCATCTTTAGATATACTAATTAAGGTTATCTACATCAAATCCAAGTGTATTTCATGAGTGTGTTTATCATAATTACTTTGTATATGAAAAAAAGTTTTTACTGGATTTTAGCATCAATTTTAGTACTACCAGCCTAACAGACTAGTACAAATTGTCACAGTTTTGAAACTTTGTATCAAAACTATATTTTCTTTCAAAAAAACACTTATTTATGTATCATTAAGATAAGTGAAAATCCAGTGTTATTAAAGAGTGTGAGTGTGTGTGTGTGAATGTGATTTGGTATGTCTCATAACATTATCATGAAAAATTATTTAGATGTAAATTTTAATCCGGCCAAATTTCACAAATATTAATTGGACATTTTAATTAATTTTACAATCAAAGTACTGGATACTGCATGACCCTGCTACAACTTAGATTGCTGGTATATTTATATGAATATATTATTATATTGGAAAAATCATTTTGTAAATATAAAAGTAAATGGTAAAATTAAATACTGTGTACTTCATTTATTTGTTGTTTAATTTACCCATTATATTAGTTTTTTATATAACCTGTTTTAATAGGAATGATGGCCTCCGTAAGTGGTCTATTCATTAATTTGACTTTGAGTCAAGATCCTCCAGGGACCGCTAAAAAAATATGGATTATATTAATAAAATTACACCTTTAAATTGTTTTTCCAAAATAGGTATTATTTTAAAGATCATGGTGGAAATGACGTTGCGACCTGAAAATATTTGCTTGCGCCTAGAATTTCCAGACAGTAAAAACTGTGCAAGTTTTATAGTCCCAAAGTGCTCGGCCTAGCAAATGGGCGAGACAGTGAATAAATAGAACAACTTTCTATTTCATCGGCTGGTAATAACTCACCACTCTTGATGTTAACTTGTGTACCACTATGCGTACATGTATTACAAATATATCCAAATAAACTGTGCCCTCAGTGTTACAGGCATAAGTATACATATATGTATGTTCATTTTCATACAAAATGTATGAATATTATACAGTGAAACTCTCTTAAGAAGACTTACATGGGACCAGAAAAAAATTCTTACGTGGGTTAAATTGGGTCATTTTACAAATTCCGTTTTCAAGGGACTGAAAAAACCAAACTTAAGCGAATTTCATTGTAAATAGTGCTGGACACACCTGTTTTCCTAAATGCATCAGGAACGCAGTGAAAAGGATAAGCTTCAAAGATCTGATTTATTTGTTAAAATGAAGAACATTGCTGTCACCTGAGGATAATATGGCAACACATCAGGAAGATTCAAAACAGAAATGGGCATGCATATTATATTTCGTTCCCTTTGAGGTAAAACTCAGTGCCATACTAGCTGTATGACACTACTTTTACCTCTAATGGGACGATTTGGGTCGATACATATCAAAGTCTCATAAGTCCATGAAAAGTGAATATTGAGAAACAGTAAACTCAGATATACCACTCTCAATAAACTACTGACTTTAGAAACTGAGAAAAACATTAAACAAAGAAATCAGAAAACCGATTTAAATTTTTTTCGACTTGGATTTTGATTTTGGAGTGTTTGGTAAATAATATTAGCAGCAATTACATGTTTTGCGTTAGCTTACACAAGTTAAATCGGTCATAAACAACAAACACATTTCAACAGTTTGGTAGTGTGTATCGCGCTAACAAGCTATAGTTTCTGTTTGCGTTACGAGAGAAATCCGTAACGCAAACTCTAGAGATGACGATGCATTTATGAATAAAAAAGTATTTAAATATCTCCTCAGCACGGGAAATCCCAGTAAGGATATCATTATTTATTTTTTTGTTATAAAAAAAGAAGATAATAAAACATTATTATTATTACATATAATAATTAAAAAACTGTAAGTAATAATGTGGTATATATTGAGATCTACATCAATAAACATCCTTCATCTACACACTGATTTCGATTTTAAAAAATCCAAATGGAAGCGGAAAGTGGTGAATGGAAATTAAAAAAAAATTATATTATCTTATTGAGGAAAAAAAAATCAAAATGCAAGTCTTCAAAATAATGTAGACGAAAAAGATCATATATAAAGTTTTAAATGGCAACACCAAGAAGACTATTGGTGTTGCCATTTAAAATTAAAATGAATGTAAGTTTGAAAAGCTCATTTACTACCGAACTGTATTCAGTAATTAGTGGTACTTTTCAAAAGGAGGATTCTAAATCATTTCCTAAAATATGTGTGTAAATAAACACCACGGTCCAAAGGAAAAGTGTTAACTATTTTTTTTTTTTTTTATGAATTTGATCTGTGAGTTTAATTTTGTTTTTTTTTTTTTTAATTTTTGTTTTAAGACAAACATTCTCGCATTACGGAGGAATTGAACTCACAACTCCTGGGTGGGAACCGGACGCGATGCGTTTTATTTTTGATTCAGTTAATTAAATTAAAAATGCTTTTTTGATACATAAATCGAAACGTTGCTTGAAATGGCTTTCGCCATGTTTGGTGACCAGATCTGAATAGCTAGGTACTTCCCCACCTTCCTCTTCCCCATCTCCTTCCACTCCTCAATAACGTCAGCCTCACAACATACCCCAATTGGGAATGCCATAGTCTCACTGGCTCCAGATGTTTGGGAGCAGCTGGGACTCTTGAGCGGTACACACATTAAAAAAAAATGAAAAAATCTGAGAAACACAAAAAATCGTCCATTCATGTAATTACAGTCTGACATTTAAAAGTAGACAAAAAATGAGGGCACTACGATCGTTCATAACGTTTTAAATGACTACACCAAGATGGCTCATGGAAAATTAAAGTAAGTTTATAAAAGCACAATGGTCCAAATGTATATACATTTGTCATAAAATATGACGTAGAATCATCTCTTGAAAAGTACCACTAATTTCTGAAAACTGTTAACATAAAAAAATACACTTGGACAATTATGCTTTCAGACTAATATGAATTTTTTCTTCAATAAAAATAAAATTACATTTTGGTATCATTATTAATAAGAAATATTTTGCGTACATCGCTGTTTAATACATAAATATCTACATATTTTGGAAGCGAAGAAGCTTCCATCATCAGGATAGTATTTGAGTATACTGTGTATTCTGATGAGGGAAGCTTCGCTTCCGAAACGTGTAGATATTTATATTTTCAACAGTGGTGTACACAAAATATTTCTTATTTATTTTCCTTTCAGCCAGCTTGGTGTTGTCATTTAAAATCCTTTAAACGATCGCAGTACTCTCAATTTTTGTCTATATTATTTTTAGTACTTTTACGACACATACAAGATATTTATTTTCGAAGTGTCATGTCATAAGTCAGAAGTCGGAATAATAGAAGAGAATGTATGAGAGAATGTATGAATGTGAATGAAGCAAGAAGTGTATGCCAAGATCGAGTTGTTTGGCGGTCCGTCCTCTCTGCCTACCCCTGCGGGGAAACGGCGTGATGGTTAGTTAGTTTATTTTCGAAATACTCGAATACGTCGTGCGTGAACGGGACCTTCAATAATTTAATTTCTATATAAGCGTATATTTATTAGCACTGGTAACACAAAAAAATACGTCAAAAAGACCATAGATAAAGCCGGTTAGACGCTCGAGAAATACAGACGTGTCAAATTTTGTGTTTTTAATAACCCTTAATTTCTTTAAATTCAGTCTCAGAATGGGTAAGAAGTAGTATTAAAAACAAAGTTTTATTATTATTTTAATAATTCTTTAAATCATACGTTTAAATTTTTAAAATCTCCCGTACGAAAGCCCAATGTTACAGTTTGCTAATCTATCGCGATATTATCAGTTCCTGCCCACTTTATTTAATAAAGACGTTCGATGCATTCGTGAAAATACTATCACGTTGTATTTTAAACTTATATTGTGTTGTTTGCCAACATATTGGTCTTTTTCGTGTTACGTAGAGTGATAACAATATTAGACTATCTACCGGTTTTGTTGATTACGAAATGTTTCGTCTTGTTAACCTAAACCTATAATATCTACGAAGAACCTTGTTTAGTGATTAATATGTTACTTTAAAAACTATCAGTAAAATTCAACAATTCCCCCTCACTGTTAATACGCATAGATTTTTAAAATAAAACTTCGTTTCAGATTACTAAAAATTAGAAAAAAATATTGGCATACGCGAAAATGAAAAATAATGCGGATAAATTCATTTAAAACTTAGTAAAGTTTTAAGTTTTTGTATGGAAATTTTAGTTTAGTTCTTCGTTTTTTCTTTGTAAACCCAAATTAAGAACCTAATAACCTATTTTGTATGTAATTTATATACTGTATTATATTTAAAATAGGTTATTAGGTTCTTAGTTAGAGTTTAAAGAAAAAGAAAAAAAAATGAAACAGACTTGTTGAATTTTACCAAACTATTTACTTTTTATTTGTTTTTCTTTTCCATTAATATTGTTTTGTTTTCAGCTGTCTCAAGCGGTACCTCGTTTATCCTGTCTTCCATATTCGCAGTTCTGCTATTCTCCGGAATGCAGATGTACAGAACTTGGTTTGCTGAGTCGCAGCTGCATACAATCCTAGGCGGATATTTGGGATCTATTCTATTCCTTCTGATACTGACTGCCATTGGAAATGTGGAAGCGTCAATGTTTGGGAAAGCATTCCAGTTGAAATACCCTGAGATAGTTCTGTGCCTTCTTATCTCTCTGGTGGCCTCAGGAATGGTCCACAGAGTCTGTGTCACTACATGGTATGCTATTTTACGTTATGTATCTTTGAATTCAATATTCTTTGACCCTTATACTGCTGAATATGCAGAATGCAATCTTATTCCCCGTGCAGAGTTTATTTTAGAATTAACTATTGTTTTCTACAATGATTACAGTCAAGATCTCCATACTAAGAAATACAATGTATCTTAGTCTGTTTTACTTTTGTGTGTGTTACACAAAAAATATTATTAATTTTATTGATAATAATTTACGAGTAACGTTACCGTGTATATAATATAACTTCATTTATAAATTGTTGTTTCAGTGCCAGGTGTATTTATTTATTATAAACAACGAGTTTGTTGACAAGTATTGAGTATAAGTTTATAATAATAATAATAACAAAGCATTTATATAGCACAGTTTTGTGTTATTTCACTTCAAGTGCGCTTCAAGTTTATCATATGACATATTATAATATCCAAGCACATTCTAATACACAGAGGAGGTATGATATTCTTCGCAGCAAGGCAATGAGCACAATGGAATATTGCATTCTATCACAGATGAGGTATTTGCTAGAGATGCCCTAACACTCAAGGGGAAGGAACCAAAATAAGGGGGGGTGAGGTTCGACGGGTCACTGTCATCTGATTTGCGAATAAATGCATTCCGATAGTCTGCAGGCAACTCGCATTACACTGCAAAGAATTAGTATTTACTCTTCAATCTGCTAATGATCAAGTCGTCCTTTTTACAGTTGCACAGAATTTATGGCATATCTCCTTTTTTCCCGCTGTGGTAACTTTAATTTTATTAAATACTTCATGTAAATAAATAAAAGTATTTTTATCCATTGTTACCTCATGTCTCCACGTGGAAAATACCGAAGATAATAATATTGCATAAGTATATTATAATTACGCAGAATTTTTTAGACATCGCGTCGTCGAAAAGGAAACTGGAAAGACATCCTTGTGTAAAAAAAAGATTTTTCAAAATTTTGCATGTTAACATTTACTTGCCACAGGTGCCGTTTGGCTAAGGGCCGGGCCTGCCTAAATATCACTATAAAAGAACAGAGTATGTTTTGTGCCGTAGTTTTCGGGAATTTCTTTTATACAAACATAAGTACGTGAATAAGTTCTGTATAAAAAATGCAAAAATATCTGAAAAAGGAGCTAAGAAGCTAAACCATTATTTATGGAGCTGAGTTGGCAACACTGGTGGCTGCCCAACTAATGGATTTATAATCGGGACATAAGTTTATAGTAATTATATTTACGTATATTTAAAAAATCCCGTTTCCAGAGGACAAATGTGTCTATGCGCTTTATTCACAGTTAAAGAGCTAAGAAACTCAACATGCTTACTGTGTAATTTGTTCCATTGTTTTTGAAATTTAGATGAAACCCAATGATTATTATTCATATTAGAAAACTCTGAGAATTATTAACCTGTGTGTTGATTGATGAAGACAATGGAGATCTATACAATTGATTGAGATTTTTCATGGCTTGCACACCAGGAAGTGAAAACGATATAAAATCTACACTCTTTTTAACCATAATAAATAATGTCAGTATGTATTGTTGATATAAACTGTGTTATGCTTTTAATATTTAGAGGGAAGAAATCTTTATTAACGATTAACATGTTTCCCGACTATGCACTGGTGCCAAAGGGATCAATAACGTTAGTTCCTCAGAGCATCTTTCATTGAAATACCGGTAGAACAAAGATAGCATTCCCACCTGATGCCTGCGCTCTAAAGATTGCAATGCAAGTCGAGGTATACAAGCGAGAACGAGTCCACTGTGAAGCAGTTAGGCAGTGTCGGGTGGTTGTGTTGTTCGTTCCACGGCTCAAGTGGAAAAGAGAGCACATACTGTTATGCGTACGCTATTTATAGCGCGCGCGGCGTGGCCGAACATTATGTGCTAGTATTGCACGTATTGTGCAATCTCTATTCGGTATTGCATTTGTTGTGCAATCTCGGCTCGGTATTGCATTTGTGGTGCAATCTCGACTCAGTATTACATTTGTGGTGCAATCTCGGCTCGGTATTGCATGTGTTGTCCAATAATTTATATTTGGTTATAAAGAAGTACGTTTATCTGCTTAAATTAATCCACTTTGTAGACACATTCAATACACATATTATGCAAAAAAATCCTTCGCCCAGCTTCCCATGTTTGACATAGGCCCTGAGTTTTCTCTCATAGCTTTGTGTCAGCTAGGTTCATTTTGTAGACAGTTTTCTTTGCTATTATTGATTATTTAAATATTTCTATTTCAGCCTGATCTTTTCCCTCGTGGGATTATACTACGTCAACAGAATATCTCAGAAGGAGTATGCAGCTCCCATTCAGCATGTTCCTCAATCCAAGAAGAAGTCTCACAAGTCATAAATACAAAAATCTAATTGCTGTTATTTTGTCAAAAGTGCCAGTCACAAACCTTCTACACATATTCCAAAAATATTGTAAAAAATGAAATTCCATGCGTAATTCTTGTGCTGTAATATGAATGTGATTCAAAGTTTAAAAGTTTTTTATACCTATTGAACAACAAAGTACATAAGAATTAATGAAAATCATATTTGTATTATAATGCGTTTTTAGGGTAAGTTGTCAAGAATTAACATTTACAATAAACATTATGTACTTTTAACTATTTTGAGTCTGAAATTTAATGTGTTGTACAATACCATACCTATCTTTTCTCCAGCCAATGAAAATGCATTACGCCTGAACATAAGACATTATTGACATAAGTTCCTTAGTCACAGTAAATTTTTGCAGTTTACTTTATTTTTATATGATACTTTACAAAAGTCTCTACTAATCAGCTAATACTTAATAATAAGTATCCGGCTGCTCATATTTGGTTACTTAACACACTAAAAACAAAGCGAAAACAAGGGTCCTGGTTCGAATAAATGGATTTTGTTTTAAATTGCTGTATCTTTGAAAATGATGCATATTACATACATTTAAATTTTTTTTTTTACCTAATACTCACCACACCCCAACTATAAAAGTATCAATGTCCCGGATAGACAACGAGATCCTGGGTTCGAATCCCAGTTGCTACCATTATCTTTTTCTTTTCTGTGTCTTTCGTTTTCATTTTGAGAGTTGTTAATATTATCTTCAACGATTAAATGTATATATATTACAATGAGGTTTATAAGCTTCAGTAAGATATTCGAAAATCAATATATATTATAAAAGAAAGTCCTAAAAAACGTGCGGCTCGCAAAAACTCAGAAACGAGTCCCGGTACGATCAAGAGAGTTATATGGTGTAGTAGATCTCTATCCCCCCTCCGGGATGAGGGTTCCCGTTTTTACCTAAAGGGCGTGCTTTTGAAGATTTAAGGGCTTGAAGTTTCGCCCTCTAGAAATTTCAAGAACCGTCTTCCGGAAAGTTCTAGAAGGTTTGGGTGGCGGAGTATGTCGGTGAGTCTAGAAGGTTCTGGATGGTTCGAAAATGCTTTAGAAAATTGTAGAAGGAGAAAGTTCTAGAAGCTTTCAGAAATAAGTGGTGGTGTGTGTCGGTGAGTCTAGAAGGTTCCGGAAAGTTCTAAAAGGTTGGATAAAGCTGTAAAAAGTTCTAGAAGAAGTGGCGGAGTATATCTAGTTGAATTTAAAAGTATTATCTGAAATTAAAATGTATTTCCTAAAGGTGGTGACTGACTTGAGCATTCACTCACTGAGAATTCGACCGCCAGCCTGACAAGTACTTCTCTATCTCCACCGCCCGCTCTGACTTCTGAACCACCCACCTTGTTTTACTCTGACCACTGCTTACCCCCATCGGACTACTGCCTCGGACTGGACCCAATAAGCAACTGCCTCGGATAAGGTTAACAAAAGTCGTTGTCGTCAGTACCGTTCCTCCTTGCAAAAGGAACGGTAGGAGTGCTACCTCCCCTCCCAGCCTCGCTCCGTAGATTGGGATCAGTCGGCCTCTACAGTTCGCTTGTGTGCCAGATTACGTCTGACACATAAGCTGGTCGAATGCTAACTGCCGCAAACTGCCGTTTGCAGGCTATTTATAGCGGTCTACCAAGCGCAGACCGCCGGTGCCATGTGGATGCCTGGCAAGTCTGTCTCCGTCCCACTAGCCGTACCGCTCTAACGATTTATTCAGTCATTTAAGTATGAGCGGTCGGTGGAGAACAAGCTCGCCACAGACCACCCGTTACATATATTAACAAACAATATTTTAATCACAAGTGTGCCGCGTCAAAACATTCCGGGAGAGGCGGGACGTCCGATACAATAATTGGTATACAAAATTCATATAAAAATATCAGATAGCAATGCCTTTCCCACCATTAAATTAGGACCAGTGTAAATGATAGAACTACCCTTATTGCCTTAAGGGTGGAGTCTCACCAGGGCGTACTAAGAGTATCTTCCACTCTGGAACGAGCTGCAAATATATATCGACTGTGAATAGGTAAAAACCCTTTAAGCCACGAAATGAAGACTTTATAGGAGACGATAAAAATGAATATTTAACTATTCTTAAAACTGATTTTAAAATCTTGATTTTTATATGTGAGTGAATTTTTCTTTCCTGAAGTGATACAAAATATTGCATTTTTATTTATAATATTATGTTTGACTCATTTCACTAATAGTTTTTATCAAAAAACAACACAAAAATGGTTTACTATATCTTTTAGTATGAATAATACCCCTTTTCAATTAAAATGACTTTACAATAAAAAATAAAAATAAAATAAAAAACTTTAAACACGTGGCGTTTCGATGTTGGATGTCCCCCGTTTGCGGCGTCTTTTCATTGATAACTTTTCACGGTATAGCCATATATACGCAGTGTTAAAAATAATCTGTGTAGTTGGATCCAGTGTTGCCATATTCCAAAACTGAAAAACCCTTCAGGAGTAAAAAGCCCATGTTTTTTATTAAAAAAAAAACCCTGTTTTGAAGGTTTAAGTTTTTTTTATTGGGAATTTAAGTAAGGAAACAATGGTACCTATCTAAGTAGTATCTATAATGCTTTATTAAAAACAAACATTTTATAATTTTTCTTTAAATAAAGAAAAAAAAATACTGTTTGTAAAAAAAAGATCCATACAAATAAAACATTAAAAACACGTATTTCCAGTTTTTTTTAGCGAACGATCCACGAGGAGAGGAAGAAAATGTTCTCCCATGAGAGTAATAATTTATTTTTTTAATATATTTTATAATAGGTAGTGTAGGTACCCAAACACAGATACACAATATATTAATTTAACTATAATTGACAAAGAAAATGAATAGATACTTTGTAAATTGTAAACCTGTACTGAAGTGTTAAGTGTTTACATCACAGGTATTGTACATCAATGGTGTAACATAATATTATAATATGTTATGATTTATGGTGGATGATGATGTCCTAACATAATTTTTTGGCTTTCGCTGTTGAGGGATAAAATTTCCCAGATCTAGGGATTACCCTAATATCACTGATATATCTATGATCGTCACTGTTGGGTCGTCTGTGACCACTTATGACAACATATGAAGAGTGTAATTTCAAGAATTTTACTGCATTCCCGGATTCGGGATTTTTCCCCACGCGACCCATGCTAAAAAATTGTATCTCACATAAAAGAGCGTACTTTTAGTGACCGATAAAAAACCATGAAGGTTAAATGACCAAAAAACCATGAATATATGGTAAAAACCATGCATCCGGCGACACTGGTTGAATCCGATGATTTAGAGGCAAAGATTATTATTTCTTACCAAATGTTTTATGAAGTAATGCAAAATCGTGTGTTTTCGGTTTGAGAATTTGGTGGCCTAGAAATATCATAGATCATTTAATTAAGTACTGCAAGTAGAACACACCTTGTCTTTTCGAATAACCGTCCAATTTTTTATTGTCTTTTTACTAACCTAGAAAAAAAAAGTATCAAACCTAAAAAAAATACTCACAAACCCTTTTTCCGATATTGTCGTATTGTTCATTGTGGCAAATTAAGTTTTTTAGAATATGACCGTAAAACATTTTAACCTTTCCGGGAGTGAAGTGAGTGAGTGCTCTGAGGAGCGAGTTTTTTTTACAAAAACAAAAAAATCTATTTTTTACTAAATGTATGCTTCATGATAATATGAATAGCAAAAAAATTCTTGAAAAAAATCATACTCACCATTTTCAGCTTTTATCACAAAAATCCGGTTTTATTTTTCAGGGTTCAAAAACCATTGGCACAAGAACAAAAACATTTAAATATTCTATGTAACACAATTATTTTCACTTGGCAATACTATTAAAATGTAAATTGGGAAAAACTTTAAACTATGTACATAAAATCTATATTTAATTAGTAGGTTTTTTTTTTTCGTATGGAAACCCATGAACCATGGATGTACACAGGAACAACATCACACTCATAACACATGTATTTGGTTTCTTTATCAATGTGTGTTTGCACACAAAACAAGGACGTTGTGCTTTGCTACCCTTGCACTCTGTGTGTGTAACTGGCTGTGGAAAATGCCTTTCTGAAAGCCTGATTGGATTGTCATTACCGCGCCTTCCCCCAGATGATGATGCCCGTGTAGTGTTGTATTTTTCAACCATCTTGGCAACAAGCTTCTCTTTGAATTCTTCAAACATTGTTTCTCTGGACTTCATGGAACGATACAGGAAAAATGCATTGATTATTGATATCTCTAGCAGCGTGAAAAATATTTTCTTGTACCATTTTATTGTCTACGGCTAACCGCTCCTAAACCTAGAATTCGGCCTACGTTGTCCACATTCCCCATGTTCATTGTATAGTCCATAACAGCTTCAGGTTTGTGTTTTTTTGCTCCGTCAGTGTAGTCAATTTTTTTTTTGTTTCAATCATATTATTGCCATGCATATTTGTCAACATCACAATATCCCGTTTATCCCGCCATTTCAATGTCATTAAGTTTTCAGAATTATGCGATATTACATCTCCTTTTTTTAATTTTTTGTCCAATTTTGGCATTTGTTTCCGATTGGTTCTTGCTGTCCCACAAGCATTTGTTTTGTTTTCGAAAAGACAATAAAAAAAAGCAGGTGAAGTATACCATTATCCACATACAGACGATGCCCACGCCCAAGATAATCTTTTAGCAAAGTCATAACCACAGATCCTGATATTCCAACATCGGGATGGCTTTGAATGTCTGATTCACAACCGGTATAAATGATTAAATCCAATACATATCCCGTTTTTACATCACAACACACAAACATTTTGATGCCAAATCTGTGTCTCTTAGAAGGTATGTAAATTTTAAAAGAGAGCGTTCCTTTCCACAGTATCAAACTTTCATCAATGCACAATTTTTGGTAAGAATAAAAGGTTTCCTTCATTATCTTTCTCAATGGGTCTAAAATGCTCCTAATTTTGAAAAGTCTATCATTGTTGGTGCATTGACTTGTAAAATTGAGATTCCTCAAGATAAGTAAAAAGCCATCCTGGGAAAATAATTTCTTGAAAAAAGGTGTCTCTATTATGGGGTTATTGGTCCAATATTTCTTTGCGGAATTTTTTGAAAAACTCTGCAGATCAACTGCGCAGGTGCTCGAGTCGGCAGGGAGATTGGCGGGAAGTTTTAAATGTTTACGAGAAAGGGGAACCATATCCACCGGCCAGATGAATTCATAACATAAACAGAATGTTAATAATGAATAAACAAAATGCTTATGGATGTATGAATTATAAAGATTTAACAAATACAGATCACAGGATTTCGACTTCGCGACCCAACTTTTGTGACATTCGTGTACCAGGCACGGCCGCTCGCATCGAAACTTCTTCGGCGTCCGCGTACGATGGGTTAATAAGGAGAGATTCAAAAGTGAAAACTTTTCGATTCTTGAAAGAAACTCTCCTCATTGAAAACAATCTTCACCGTTGCCTGCATAACTGTAAAAATGTATTATGTAGCGTTTGAGACAATTTTTTTATTTATTACTACATATTAGAAGATGTTACCGCTCTACTGCAGAGGTCTTCAGTTCAAAGGGCATTCTTATCCCATTTAATATACGAGGTGTGTTCAAAAGAAAAGGTGAATTTCGAAAAGTATTTATTTATTCATCAATATCCATTTTCTCTCCTTCAAAGTAATCCCCCTCAGATATAATGCACTTATGCCAGCGCTTCTTCCAATCCTCAAAGCACTTCTGGAATGCGCTTTTCGGTATGGCCATCAGCTCGTTCTTCCATTCTGACTTTATCTCATCAATTGTGGCAATATGCCAGCGCTTCTTCCAATCCTCAAAGCACTTCTGGAATGCGCTTTTCGGTATGGCCATCAGCTCGTTCTTCCATTCTGACTTTATCTCATCAATTGTGGCAAAACGCTTTCCTTTCATTGGTCTCTTCAGTTTCGAGAATAGGAAAAAGTCGCAAGGAGCCAAATCTGGTGAATACGGTGGTTGAGGCATGATTACGGTGTTGTTTTTGGCCAAATAATCACAAACAAGCATTGATGTGTGAGCTGGTGCATTATCGTGATGCAAAATCCATGATTTGTTTTTCCACAATTCCGATCGTTTGAGCCGTATTGCTTCACGCAAATGTTGCATAACTTCCTTGTAGTATTCCTTATTAACAGGTCGTACTGTTGGCAAGAACTCATGATGCACCACGCCATTGTAATCGAAGAAAACAGTGAGCAAAACCTTCACATTTGATCGAACTTGGAGTGCTTTTTTCGGTCTTGGCTCTACTGGCCGCTTCCATTGGGATGATTGGGCCTTGGTTTCAACGTCATAACCATATACCCACGTTTCATAACCAGTTATGACCCTTTTGAGCAAATCTGGATCGTCGTTGAGGTCATTCAACAACTCCTGAGCGATACTAATGCGACGTTGCTTTTGCTCAAAATTTAACAATTTCGGAACAAACTTCGCTGCCACACGTTTCATGCCCAAAACACCCGAGAAAATTGCATGGCATGAGCCGATTGATATGCCAACATCCTCTGCAACTTCCCTAATAGTGATTCGACGATTTTCCAAAACCATTTTCGTCACTGTTTCGATGTTTTCTTCGTTTGTTGACGTGGTTGCAACTTCAGGACGCTCATAGTCATTAACATCTTCTCGGCCTTCTGTAAAGCGCTTGTACCACTTATAAACACTTTTTTGAGACAAAGTAGACTCGCCGAATGCCACAGTCAACATTTCAAGTGCGCTGGAGCACTTTATTCCATTTTTAAGGCAAAATTTAATACATATTCTTTGATCCATTTTTTTCAAAAGTAAAAAATCGAAGAACACACAAACAGTAGCTAACCTTTCCAGTTGTCAAAAAACAAACCACTAATCCAAAATGGCTGATAATGCTAACATATGATAAACATATGTGTACCAACATAACAAAAAAAAATCGATAATCGAATGTACACAGCCCGCGAAAATTTAAAATTCACCTTTTCTTTTGAACACACTCATACACAGTGATGGACAGTGTCCCTTTTGTATAAAATAATGAGAGGAATAACAAAGGAGAATGAACCGCAATGAATAAAAAAATCATAATTTATTTGTCCAAAGACTATTACATATTATAGGATTACATTATAAAAAAATCAATAGTCAATCTAATAATCATATTATAAAATCTACATAATTTTAAGTGAAATAAAATGTAAAAAAACACATAAAATAACACGGGAACCCTGACTCATCCACAAAAACATAAAATAAAAACGAAATGTAGACAATTATATCTCAATTTTGTGGAATTTATATGGAATGTCACAATAATAAATTAATTTTAATAAGTAGGCTATCGGATAAGGCAACCAATTTGTTATTTTAATTTTCTAATGTTTGATAAATTTTTATGATAATGAAAAATATTTTAGTAAGTCGAATGTATTAATATTTAATCATTACATATTAGAATTAATGCATTAAAATGCGACACATGGGCCCAGGTTCCAATAAAGTATTTACAAAACTCTTCACATAAGATATTATAATTCAATTTTCTTTTTCGTATTAATAATTTAGATCTTCATCAATAAATTCTAATAAATATTTATAAATAATAATTCAAATACAAAAAGAACTAAAGTTAGGCATGTTATATTAAATATATAATAATAGAAACAGCCAGTGCTGTCATCCAGGAGGTTACCGGAAACCCTTGTTAAAAATTTATAATATTCGGAAACCAGTTCTTGAAAAAAAAAAACATTACTACAATAATTTATTGCATATTATTCAATACATAGCCATAATTGTAGTATAGCATTAGCTGCATGGCTGAAAAAATATTTTACGATTACATTATGCACATATGGAAGATTTTTTTTTGTTCGAAACCCGTTGGGAAATTGGATGACACCACTGGAAGAAGCTGTTGGTATTACAAATTAAATTCACGAGATTCTATACAAAAGGATTGATTAGCTTGTAGCATTGACCTTCAAAGATCTTCTTGTCTACAGTAAAAATTAATGCCGATAACACAAAAATATAAGCGAACTGCTAAGTTGTAACTTCTTCCTCCCTTTTCAAGAGGAATGTTTGTAACAGAGAGGTTACAAGAGAGCTACCGGCGGCAGGACCATACTGCACAAGTTTTAATAATCTTTTTAGTACAGAATATTTTACATAATATAAAATTACATTGATGTCTCAGATTTGACTAAATAATAAAAATAAATCCAGGGGTAGTAGAGAGTACGTTGTTGGGTTTTACAAAGAAACTTTACTTTGGCATTTCCAGAGATCCTGGACGGGCGGTAACCGAGTTGCCATGTCCGTGAAGCCTCAACTTGAAATCTGAAAAATATATACTTGCAAATCAATGAAGCAAAACAAATGATTACAAAAATCTTACGCAGAAATTATAGTTAGCAGATGACACATTAGAAGGGTAACAGACATGAATATGGTACTGGTTAATTAGCCATAGATCAACTACCATGTGTATTACGATGCTGTCATGCGTAGTGCACCATTATTATATTATAAGTATTATACAGTTTACCAGCAAAATACCGGAGTAAATATTATAGAAGCCTTTCTTTCAATTTTTAATTTCTCTACTAGTTTTGGGATATTTTCAAGCATATTGACTGTTTTAGAGCAGTGGTCTCCAAATTGAGGTACAAAAATCGATACTAAGTGGATAGTTATTACTTACAATGGTACATACACTATGTTTTCCTGTATATGTTCGATATATATGATATTATCTTTGAACCTATTGTGATGTGTTTTGCACCTGTTTTACTAATAACTAACTTTATATGTAAAAGCCCATATAGGGCGTATATTATACAATAAATAAATAGTAAAAATTAGAAATTTTTTTAGATGACTTTTTCTTTTATATGAATACCGCACAAGAGTCCCAACTGCTCCCAACCGTCTGGAGCCAGTGAGACTATGGCATCCCCAATTGGGGAGTGTTATGAGGCTCAAGGTATTGGGGAGGGGAAGGAGAAGAGGAATAGGAAGGTGGGGAAATACCTGGCTATTCAGATCTGGTGGCCAAACACGGCTAAAAGCCATTTCAAGCAAAGTTTCAATTCTGAATGGTGGTCTTTCACCAGGGCGATACTGAGGGTATCTTCCACTGTGTACTCTTAAATTACACAATGATAAAAATCAAATAGGTGAAGAATAAGCAGCTACCATAGATAATAGGGAGATATGGCATAGAAGCATTCGGATGACTGAATGTCGCTGAACTACGACCAAACTGCATGGACCATCAAAACGGCAGAGTCAATGCCTAATCTGTCATAACATCACACTCAAATATTTTATTCTACATCCAATCACCTACCTCAAAAAAGGTTTCATCCAGTGAAGTAGGCAATGTAAACCAAACAATAATTTAATTATGTACACATGTAACATATTGTACTATATTTATATGTCGCATTGTAGAGACTATATTACTTTATTTTAATAAACGTTGATTTATGGGCACTGAAACTGAAAGTTATGTGTTTGGTATGTCAGGTAGAGGTAGAAACAATGGCGGAGCACCACATTGCATAGATGTGATTAGCAGTAGTATGGGTGAATGATGTTGGTGACACTTTTGTGCGCACAGTTTCGTACTAATAATGGTTTATGGCCTACCTACCTTGTTTCTATTATCTTTGAAGTATGCAAATCGATATATAGGGGAACACTAAGTGACAGTAATTAACAATTAACACTGTATTTTCAAATTACACAATCATGAATGTCAAATTACACATCAACTGTACAAATCTCAAGTACGTCCAACAATTAAATTTGGGAGCCACCTCTGGGCAGAAGCTCCAAAGTACCTGATAAATTTGCTCGATTCTGTGCAAAGGAGAGCGGTCCGTCTGATTGTCAACCCGTTGTTAACAGACCGGTTGCCATCTCTAATGCACATATGCAACATAGGTATGCTGAGTCTGTTCTATAGGTATTTCAATGGAGCCTGCTCGGAGGAACTAGATCTCCAGTGCACCGGTGCATATACGCGAAACTCAATAGACACGAGCGGAGCACCTGTTCGCAGTTGATGTCGGCTTAATGAGAACGGGTCGATTCTTGGACTCATTTTTGTGTAAGAAGACTCGCATGTGGAAAGAGCTACCGGCATCTGTTTTTCCTCCATCATATAATCTGGGCCTCTTTAAGACCTGCACTAATAAATCCCTTCCTACAGCCCCCACCTTGACTCGCCCCACAATGCTGCCCAGCAGGGTGGTGATATAGTGTCCCTGTCTTTACACCGTACAGACAGGGGCGCTTTTATGAGGTCTAGCATAAAAATAAAAAATCAATGGTGATACTATGGGTACTCGCAAAAAACAGCACGGTAAGTACAGTAAATCTTTATAAGTTTAGTGTAAATATATTGCGCATTTTGAATAAATTTGGGTTTCCATTAAAAATGTCTTCCGTCTTAGGGTTCCACGAGCTAAAAAGTTTGGAGACCACTGTTCTAGGGGTTTAGGTTGATGTAGACTAATTCCCAAATATTGAAGAAGAAATTATATCTATTATTTGAAAGAAATTTTTCTATGCAAAAATATTTTATGGCAAAGTCTTCAACGACACGGAATGTGTCTCGGAAGAAATTAAAAGCTTGCTATTATTTTGTGCATAGCAAACACATTTTGGTTTGTACTTGTAAGGCGCTTCAGGCAGAAGTAAAGTGATTTGTTGCCGAGACTTATTATAGTGAGAGTTCTTTCTACAAGCACAGTTATTTTGAAATCACAGGACTGTTTTTATTAGAGATATTAGAATAGAAAGAGAGCTGAGGTGCCAAGATAATCAAATTCCATTGGTATTTCTATTTTTGAAACTGATAATACATGGTGGAATTCCATTATAATGATATAATAACACACATATGAAACTTATTTCCACTTTTATTTTATTTCACCGTGACCGGTTTCAGCTTGTTAAAGCCATCTTCAGACTGGTAAAAGTTAATCTTAAACTATTACATTCTATTACAATAAGTCTTTGACTGCCGACTTTCTAATTATGTTGGTTATTCCCAGTAAGCTTATTACCTTTGGTTTGTAGTTTGTACTTTAATATAATAAGCTAACTGGGAATAACCAACATAATTAGAAAGTCGGCAGTCAAAGACGACTTAATGACAAATATAAAGAAAACCCATGTAATAGAATAAATCCCTTGTAGTCTCTCCCCACCCCTCCTCCCCCACATGTTGTGTATATAAACCGTAGTTTAAGATTAACTTTTACCAGTCTGAAGATGGCTTTAACAAGCTGAAACCGGTCACGGAGAACTAAAATAAAAGTGGAAATAAGTTTCATATGTGTGTTATTATATCAAATTCCATTGGTTTACTTTCAAACTTGGATTATTTTAAACTATCACTGATCAAAAATCAATTAATCACAGTGGCTAATTGCCAACGCCAAGTTCGGTCTATAGTGAACTTCACTTTTCACCTAGGCGAATTGCCAAGGTTTGACTTCCTTGCGAACACTTTACTTTGTCAGATTCCATATAAAATCAGCAAATGTATGATTGAATTGCACTAAAAGTTTCGTTTCTGAATGAGACTTTACTGTTTCCATTTGGTTTTGTATCAATATTACCACAAAGTTAAAAATTAATAAAAAAAAAACTGTAACATTAATAGACTAGTTCAATGATTTTAACAAAATAATATTAACAGTGAAGTACGAATTAAAAATATATATATATGTATTATATGAACGCATTATATTAGGCCAAATTGCATTCGAACCCGTTTGGGCAGAGTTGTTAAAAAACTTGATAGATATAATACATCGGATTATAATTTATTGTGTTTCACTGTATTTGTAATAATGGGTATGTTGTTTTGATTTACGGTGTATTACGGTCATGAATTGTGTTTGGATTTTGTTGTTTGATAATGGTTATGTTGGAGTTTTTTTTTGTTTATTACGAAAGGAGAGATGTTTGTATAATATACTAATATACGAGTACTCTATGGATCATTTCTAGAGGTTTGTCTATGGGACATAACATGGTGGAATTCCATTAGTCACTTGTTAGAGCAACCACTTGTCAAACCGGTGTCAACTGCAATAGTCAATAAATCTACTTTACATTTACAAGTGCTTTTTAATATAACACCTTATACAACAGTTTTATTGAGTGATTTTGCTACTTATTAGTTTGAAATCTATCAAGCCCAGATCACGTGTAAGCCAATATAAAATCATGGGCAGCGCGGCCCGCTATCTTGACAATATTTATAATAATTATCCAGTCATAACTATAAAAACAGGGTTAAATTGAATAATTCTAGAAATACAAAAAGTTTTCAATAATTGGTAGACATGGACCTAAATAAAAAAAATATTTTACATACATTCAACTTCATTAGATTGGTCGAGTTTCCATTTAATTTAAAAACTTAATTTAGGTAAATGCTATATTATTTATTTATAACTTATGTAAGGCACAGACAATATTATAAGGACTCTGTCTTGCAAAGTAGTTTATTAACAAATCAAAGTTCAACCTGATTACTTGTGAATTTTTTAATAATAATTAATCAATAATTAGCCAAAAAAAAACTTAATCAAATAATTTGTTCAATTGTTAAAAGTACTGTATAAATATCTATTTGTAAAAGGACGGCATATATTTACAACGTTCATTGATATGACAGAAACAAAAGTGTGCCAATTGGAACAGATACATATTATTTAATGATTCTTTATCGAACGTACAGGAAATGACGAGGTCTATTATTGCAGGTGGGGTAATACATTGATCTATATAATTATTATTCATTGCACAACATAGTACTACGTTAAAACACCCGTCGATATGTTTTGTCAGCAATTAGACATGATATAAAATATAATAATGTTGAATCCAATGCACAGAAGGCACTTTTCTGTTAAATGTTTTTATGCAATTTCTTATTCTTAATTAAAGAATGAGAGATAAACATGATTCCAAAATAATATGTGAATGCATGCATCTTATGAGAAAGAATCAATAACACGGCAGACAGATTGGGGACATGGGTGGAAAAGTGGCCAAATTTCAAAATAAATTAATAAGAATTACTTTGTTTAAACCACTGTTTTTAATATATAAATATCTACATGTTTCAGATCTTCTTTGCATCTAGGTATTTCTATATTAAAAACAGTGGTTTAAAACAAAGTAATTCTTATTCATTTATAAATTATGATGCCACAAAGTGATTACGCATCTTTTGAAGAATTTATTAAAATTGTTTGCATTTGTTGGAAAAGAAAGTAAAGGGTAAAAATGGTAAAAATACAAACATGAACAAATTAAAAATAGTATGAAGATGTAAATCGGAATGATGTTACTTATTACCTCCACCAAAAGCATTATTCCCACTTGTTAATCAATTCACAAATCATATTGCACAATAATCTATAACCATGTTTAGGTAAACCATTCTAAAGAGCGCATGTTTGAATGTTCTAAAGAGCGCATGTTTGAATGTATTTGTGCACACCGATGTTCAAAGTGGTTCCAATTAATTTGGAACACCCAGCCACATTCTCTTACCTCACAGTAGTACTACAATACAGTACACCACTATACAAGCAAGAATATCTTTAACCCCTAGAATCCTACCAACTACAATACCAGCTCAGTGAAATCATGACTACCTCCAGGTGCACAGCAATGTGCAGTGTGTAGAGTTAGGTTTTCGAAGTTTTGAATGGATGTCATTACTGTCCATGAAAATTACAAAGTTAAAGGTTGATATTGTAGAAGCCTGTCAATCATTTTAAATATAATTTTCAATATCATATTTAGCTTTGAGATATTTACTAAATATTATTTGTCTTTTAGGAGATAAAATGATTCAACTGCACTTGATCATGTAATAGATATCACACACAATAATTGGAGATTCTTGACCAAGACCAAATAAAAAAGGAATTAAGTCATTTTTTATAAGGATTCATCTTTTATTGGATGAAAGAAAATATATTTGATTTTTTAAAAATCGTTTTAGAACTCATAATTCGGAAATAAAAAATTCGTAGAGACAAACGTATTTTCTAATAGTACATGAGTAAATAATTTTAATTGGAATAACAACGATTTAAACTATTTGTACAGCACCATTGTGTTATGTCTATGAAGCATTATTACATTGCTACGAATTTTAGTACTTTATTGAACAAAGAACACAAAATGAACAGTAAATGATATTTTCCAAACTTAATGCAACATGTGTTACCAACAAAAATATATGTGAATTTTTGTTGATCGGGTAAATTCTACAAGCGAATGAATTCATTAAACAGTATTATTTTCCAACCATTCTAAAGGATTGGGTTTAATTGCTGTATTTTAAATAAGCATTCAAATAATTGAAAGGCCATTATAAAAATATCTTTGTTTATGAAATAAATATGGAAATTACACTGATTGTACATGGATTAATAATGTAGAATGTTAAAGCAATTACACAAAGGACATTTATAAACCCTTAAACCAAATGAGACAATGAAATTCTAAGGAAGTCATAAACAAAAAATGCACTAAGAGTCACACTGAAGAGTCACATAATGTAAAGAACAATTTATCTTATCTGGTGTTTATAATATGTAATATACATATTTAGTAATTACTACTCATTCTCCAGTTGAACTACAGCTTAATTTTTTATCTGTTTCTGATAACAGCATCTATAGAATACTCATACATTGCCATGAGAAAATCATTCTCAGAATAATGATTAAATGTCCTTATCTAAATGAATCACACGTTTAAAGTTTTGGGAAAAGGTTTCTATATCCAAGGCAGCTGTGGTTTCCTAGTGTTGTTACATAAATAAAATAATGACTTTAATGGCGTGTTATCATGCCTTAACAATAATTGAAATATAATCAGAGCTTAACCGCTAAGATTACGTCTGGTTGATTACAATGGGTGATATTTTCTGGTGTTTTACAGAATTTGAATTGAAAATTCTTTACACAGACCGTGGGAATATCCAGATTAATATCACATTCTGGATTTCTCACTCTTCTAAGAATAACATAATAATAATATTGGCTATTTTACCCTTAAAACTAAATGAAAGAGTGAATGTCTCTTCACTAAGGCCACAGGGAAAAGAGATGCACGCCATTCCATAAGCAACGTTTCTCTTTGCAATATCTAAAAGGGATTTTTTAAATATCATCTATGAATTCTGTAGAACCGGAGGATTCCAAGTTTGATCCCCATTATTTGTCCAATACCTCCGAAATTGTATAATTTCATTAGAAAAATGTTGAATTGAAAAGCAAGATGAAATTAATTTCTAAGATGGAGTGTTGCACAGTTTGGTCTCAAAGTAACTAAACAACTTAGAGAGACAAAACAAACATTGACGTGTGAATGAAAAGCTACAATTAGATAATATGGTCCGACACAAAAAGAAAATGTTAGTAAAGAGAGCGAGATTATTTATTCTTAATTAAATTACTTTTAGAGTAGGGATTTTGTAGAATCCTCGGGGTGGTCTCCATGACTCGCAGCAAGAGCTCGTCCAGGTAGTTCTCCAGATCCTTCACCTTCTTCTTCTGGCTGTCCACTTCATTCTGCAGGCTCCACGCCATCACCACCAGATCTTCTCGACTCTTAGCTTCGAAGTTTTGTACAATGTCCTTTGGCAACTTGGTGTATGCTGGGTTCAATTTTACCTCATCAATTATACCTTCCTCTCCAATGATGATTCTTTCTCCAAGTGACTTTTTCGATTTTTCTTTTGTAAATTTCTTGAAGAATTTTGGGCTATCGGTTTTTTCTTTCAACACGGTGGTGAGGTTTTCAACACTTTTGTTGTTTTGGGAAGACATTTTTTCTTTTTCTATGAGGATTTGACTTTGAACTTTTCCTTTGAGAAGCTTTTGTGACCATTCGTCTTTGCGTACAATCTCGGGTGCTTTAGGTGCGTGCGTAATTTCCTCCAAGCCTAGTCGGACGGGTTTAGGAGGAGGGGACTTCTCAGGAGCTCCGATGCCACCGCTGGTAGAGCGACGTAACAGTTCTCCGCCTCCCAAGTTTTCCAAGGAAGCGTTGGCTGGAGAAGGGATAAACTTGTTGACCCTGGGAAGGGTACTGTTATTATTGACATTTAGAGAACTGCCGGAGCTCTTGTGGGAAAGGTCGTCAAAAGCAAACTCATCTTCATCTTCACTGATGACTCCCGGGTCCGCCTGCCCCACGGCCTGACTGGACTTGCCGTGAAAGGGACTGGTAGGGACAGGTTTGCCGGTGTTCTGTAAACTCAAAGCACTTCCTCCGAGGGAAGATGTATCACTTTTCTTCTCTTTTTTATTTAGATGCATCTTGGAACCTAGATTCTTGGCAAACTTTTTCAATCCTTTGCGTTTTTCTAAGCTTCCAATGCTGAGAAGACTGCCACCCATATTTTGCGCTGCAAGAGATAATTGGCCCATGGAAGACTTGTATTTTTCTTTCTTACTTAAATCCGTGAGACTTCCTTCTTTGACTGTGAAGCCAATTTTGACCTCTATATCTCCCCGATTTTTTGTGCTCTCTTTACCTGATTTGCCTTCGAGTTTGTACCACCGATTCTTAGGTCTTTCATACACATCGAGTCCGGCCAGCGGTATGGTGACTTGACCTAGAAACTGATCTCCGATGAAGTTCCTATGTAATACGGTTAGGCTGACCTCGGCAGTATTTCCTTGGGTCGGTATCATCAGGTCACATTCTTCGTGCCACTCAACGTTTTCTTCCGCCTTTTCCTTTACGGATGTTTGAAATTTCTCCTTGCCCAACCCAATGGTGACGAAGCAATCGTTAGTCCCATGTTTACCCTTGGTTAATAAGCTTTTCGCTCTTTGCACAGTCACTTGAACATGAGTTGGACTCCACATGACTATTTTTTATATAAAACTATCAACAAAAACTACAAAACAATAAATAATCCGACTGCGACAATAACAAAAGTGCTGTCAGCAATCACCAATGCATAGATATACCACTCACCAATGTGTCATGTCAAATAAAGTGTTGCTACTTTAATAAAACTTATAACCAAATGTGTACCACAGACAATGTGTTGCAAGCGACCGAAATAACGGGGTATCGCCTAGTGATGTGTATAATCGAATTTGAATTGATCGGTTTTATATGAACACTCGAAATACTTCGATTCTAAAAATTATCGACATGAAAGATAATCGACTTCCCAAGGGATTAAAGAAAACATATTTCGCATAGGTTTCTATTTAATATAATACTACTAGATCAATTTTTTTGTTCAACTGTAACAATAATTTCAGGACTGAGTCATCCAAAAATTCGCTTTTACCCCAACTTCACGCAGAAGTTAATACTTTTTCAGATATATTAGATATATTCAACTGCACGGAATGCAAATACAAGATGACTATAATATCATACATTCTCAACAATTACTAACAAAATACGTGTCTAGAGTATAAGTATGAGTGAATATGCTGTGTGTTATATACATTCATAACAAATTGCAAATAATATAACAATATGCATAGACAATTTATTGCTGAATTTATTTGTGAGACTTTTGAAATATTTTGTTGTTGGATTTTTCGATTACGACATAAATATATTATAGATGTACCTACTATATAGGTCACTACAATAGGTACCTACTTTATTTTATAAATATTTTCCAGTCCTAAAATTATAAATATGTCAATAAATACCAACTCTTCTTGTGCCACCAATCTTCTAATAAATGTAACATCAATAGAAAAGGAGAATAAAATAGCAACAGTAAAACTATCGTCTCTATAAATAAATTTTATAATAAAACTGTATTTATCTGAAGGAACCTGCCAGGAGAAAGTATGTTTTTCTGTATCTGTTTGTACATAATTAGATAAAGAATAGGAAGTAATATTTGTACAGCGCCCTTGAGGTGATTTTTCACAAAAACGGCGCTATAAAAATCATCCAATTATTATTTTATTATTATATAGAATTATAAAATTTATTTCGAATTTATTTACATAGAATTATAGAATTCAGAATTTATGTAGAATTTATTTAAATAGATTTATAGAATATAGAATTTATGTGGAATTTATTTACATGGAATTATAAAATTTAAAATAATATATTAAAGGTTCTGAAAAACGTGTTAACTTAGAAAGGAAACTAAAAAAACCTATGTGATTTAAATGAACCAAAAAAAAAAAAAATAGTTCATTATTGTAGAAAGTTCATCTGAAGTTTGCTAATAAAGAACCTAAAGTACAAGTGAAAAAAATTATGGTCTCGTACAAAATCTTTCATCCGTCCAGTTTCATCCACAGAAGACGGCTTTTCTGTCTAAAGGTTTAAAATATAACCACCATAGCAAAAACAACTATAATGATGCCATTGAATATGTTACAGTGTATGACTCCATGTGTATTCCAGTATAAAAGTGCGGAAGTTTTAAAAAGCCTGATTCCAAAAAACATCCTAACATTTCATAGAAACCCTTCACGCATGCCAAGTCGAAACAAGTCAAAGTAATAGTCAAAACTTTAACAAAGGCCGATAAAGGCAATACAGTAATAATAATGCCCAGATCGGAATATAACTGTAGAAGTGAAGATTTCACTAGTAACGATAATTTTGAAATGTTACGATCAGACCCCGCCAATAAATTCCAAAAAAATGGTTAAAAAAGTATTTTGAATGATTATAAGCCCCAATATTCATAGTTTTATCACATGATCGAATCAAATTCCTCACAAAATATGCAAAATACCCAGGAAATACGGATTCCTGAAAATTGACAAATCTAGTAACCTTATTAGGTCGGTTGTTTCCTGTTGCTACTGCCCCAATTTTAAATTAGCCTCATTTGTAACTAATTTATTCAACAATGCCAATGCGTTTTTCCCAAAATACACAATCAAGAATTCTATGGAATTAGTTCATCATTTGAATAACTTAGGCCTTCCGTCTTTTGACGTTGTAAACTTGTTCCCCAATGTCCTCACCAATTTACTGCAACTATCACTTACCCAATGACCTGTCCATTGATATTACATGTTTAAGATGAAAATTCATTGGGAAATTGCAATGTTCCTAGCAGGATAAGAATAAAAAAACAATTTACGGATGATTAGCATTATTATTTATTGACAAAAAATCTAGATAGTCATAACAATAATTGTATTTATATATTATTACATATTTATTATAAATTAACCTTATTAATTACATTACGAGATAATAATATTTACAAAAGACATAAGAATACGACTCCACTTGAAATGTGTCTTTCTTTCGCACAATTCAAATAAAACACATTTTTTTCATCGAACATATATATGATTTTCCTATAAGCGTTACTATTAATATTGATAAAAAATTAAAACGTTACTACGTCATTAGATATAGAAAACCAAAGGTCCAGATGATATTTCAATAAGTTATTTATTGCACACGATTTTTTTGTTAAATCTACCTACTCGTTTCCGAAATGCAAACAACAGCGGCACTAGATATATGATTAGAATGTATATTTTTTAGATATCTACAAAGAATCAATCAACATAGAAAAAAAACAGGTACCTAGATATAATTGAATAAACCAGATTAGCGCAATATTACAGAGCAACGCCATTTTTTTTATCAAAAGGTTTTCCAAGCAGTTTCTTCAAAAGTAATAAAAAAAACATAAATAACACTTAAAAAAATCCAGAATTGAATTTGGTATTTATTTGTTAGAATCTTTTTAAAAATTGATGACGAGCATTGCATATCATTTCTGAGCATGATTTACTACCTTTTTCTACCACCAGAGGCAGCATGAAAAAAATGCGTTTTTTTATTTTAGTGTTGCGCATATTAGAAGTATGTGGATAACAAAAAAAATATTATTTACCAAATAAAAGCCTCTAAATATTTTTGAACATTTACATAATTAATTGCAAACGAGTGTTAAACATTTGAGTTCATGTTTTAGTACAATTTTATTAAAATAATTTAAATGAACGTAAATGTAAAATCGATCAATTCGAAACGTCTTTCTCGAATATGTCGATATTTATATTAAATATATCGCCAAAGAGTTATTGATTTCGCACGGACTTCATGGACTACCTTTAATGGTTTACTTTAATTTAACATTAAATAAAATACATCACAGTACAAACAAGAATTTTCATGAAATATTTAATTTGATTAAATAAAGCCAGGTACCTAGTTCCTACAACAAACGAAGTAAATAATGATTACAACATAAATATACTTTATTACATAGCTCTAGACAATATTACAAGTTAAATAAATATCGCATAAAAACACGATTTGACAATAACGAATAAAGAGATAATCATCATCTTCATCACAAAATATACTACAAAATAATGACTTTTATACAATTTAATTAAAACTTAAAACGACTATCACAATGTCCAATTGATTTCCATCGTGAAATACCACATCTATCTACTGCTTGATCCCATTTCCATAGAGTATGTAATCAAGAACTAATAAATAAGAAATTATACATTCTTTTGTATACATTAATTTTCCTACTCATAGATAGTACAGTTTTTCAAACAATCCCCAAGCATGATATTTCAAAATCGATACAATCGCTTTTCATTATTGACCTACTCGTTTTTTGGCGATTTTTTAAATTTATTTCTACATATTTCCGAGAAAATGTGTATTTGCAAGGTTTCCTAATTTTTTTGCAATACACAAAATTATTGTTAATCGGTTTTTGCCTAGTGAATTTTTTTAAAATCAAATTTCTCACAACGTCATTTCTTGAGAAAAAAAAAAGTTTTTAAGCAAGTGGTGGGATTTCTTTACATTTTTATCAGATTCGAATAGCGTTTTTTTTGCAAACATGTATCATTTCCCCGGTGGCAGGTTGGTTCCTGAAAAAAAGAGAATGAAATATTTTATGTAATATTCTTTAGAATAGAACAATAAGTTTTCACTTTAAACCTTTTACCGGCAAAGGGTTGCAGCTATTCTCTTTGTTATCATGCAAATATATAAATAATAAATGCTTTTTGGCTTATGGAGAATTTTTATTACGTACCTGGCTAATGGATGTTGCTATTCTCGAAAGATTTAAATTTTTAAGATGTCATTTTTACTTTATTTTATTAGGTAAGTTAAAAAAGTATACGAATTAGAGTTGGGCAGATTCATTCATACTATTTATGAATTAAATCATTCCGATTCCCAACGTCAAATTAATTAAATTAAATTGCCCAATACATTTTGCACGTAAAAGGGTAGTCGAATTTCATGAAATTTACAATAGGAGCTTTGTAGCATTCATTAGTAGCAGTAGGTACTCAATGCTTTCGGTTCAGGTAATAGTTAAAAAAAAAAATCATAAGGTTTTCAATGTTATGCAAATTGATTTAAGAAAAACTCAATCAGCTGGCACCTCAACAAATAGAATACAAAACTAAAATAATATTTAATATTTATCAGTGATTCTAACCAATCCTACGTACTGACTCAGTGTTGTCAGTTTTTAGGGACGCGATCAATAAAATACCATATAATATTTCGATACGATATGCTATATGCGTCACCGGACTAAATTGATTATTTTGATATTAATGGTCATTGCTTACTTTGACAACATAAGCCCTAAAGCCGGTTAGAATAAGGAACTCCAGTGAAAAATATTATGACTTTGAAAAAAATATCTTCATGTAGATCAGCAAACGTCGCCCGATTCAGAATATATAAGTAGAATTTGTAAATCGTTATTTGAAAGGGAATTAAAAAAATTATCTCATCAAAACACCTTGTTATGTTGGTACCATTGCATTTAGAACACTTGACGTCATGCGCATATATTTTGTTTTTGAATTTGTATGGAAATTTTTATTTGTATTTCAAATATTATTTTTTTTTGGTTTTGGTGAAATTAAAACTTAATAAGGGTATCTTTAAGTTCTATAATTGTTGATCAATATATAGAAAAAAAAACTATAATTAATTAAAGAAATGAGACTATTCATGGGCAAACCAATTGTCAATACGGATATTATGATAATATTAATATTAAATACTATTTACTTTAGTTAAAGTTTCTAAAAAGGTAAATCATTTTATTACTTATGTTTGGTTATTGTTTATTATGAATAAAATATAAAACTATGTACGGTAAAGGTCATCTTTGTTTTGACATTTGACATTCTAAATTTAAAACTGTTCAAAACCGATCGTCAATAGATATGCAGCATTTTGGTGGGCTTTAAAAAAAATTGAGCTTTGAAAATGATTATAACTATGAAAACAAATTTCAGAAGTAAACAAATATATATCTACTATACTGCCATTTAAGCTAGAACGTAATTATTGATTAATTTATTTTTTAACACGTTCATTGCTGACACCGCGCGTCACGCGTTGACAGTAATTTGACCGGCATGCGCGCAACGCGCCTCGCGCCGTCTGTTCCATTTCCGGTCTAAAACGGACGCAGCCATGTGGTTTTGAGTCGCCATAATAAATAAAACATTACACATTCCTCTTTCTCGTTTTCTTTCTGAAAAAAAAACAGTAAATTATGATGTCTATACAATATTATGGTCATGTAAACACTCCTTTAGTTCGCTCGACCTTTCATTAAAATGTTCTCAGCATGGCATTAATATGTACGAATTTTAGTTAGCAATGAACTGGAGTTCCTTATTCAAATTTATCGGTAATAATAATATATAACCTAAGTAGGTACTGTAACTAGAAAATATAATTTCATATTTAGGTACTTCACGCACACACGACTAAGGGCATCCACTATTGTTCTAACATCCAACGAAGCGGCATAAAATAGCGACCCGCAGTATTTTACAGCCTTGTGGCACGACAACCTTCCGCTATTACACGGCAAACTAACAATGGCTAATTAAGAAAAAATATTTTTATATGGTCGCAAAATTTCTCCAGCGCGATATTTTAATAACGCACGCACAAGAGACTCGATAATCGTAAAAATAAAAGGTTTGACTTTTAAAACGTACGTATGAAGGTTCGCACGGAATGGAACAAGTGTAAAATGTTTGACATTTCTCCGCCACTAATTTATGCAGAACCTACCTACTCTAATGAGTACAGGATAATATTCAAATCCCGAATAATCCGAATGAAGCTGAAACAGTTAAAACCACAGACGAAACAATTAAAAGAAGCGTAACGTAATTTGCCTGTGAATACGGCGGGAAAAAGGTGAAGCTTTGAAAAGTGGCGGGACTGTCGGGAGGAAGACAAAGTTTTTTAGGAGAAATATCAATGAATTTTAAAACCGGGCTGCTTTTTCTGAAAATGTATAGTAATTTCAAACACTGTACAGTATTTGGTAATTCTAATCACATAGGTAGAGACACCTATATATATTCACTTGCCTACTTACATAAGTTTTTATTCTTTCATTTTTCAATTGAAGACGTCAGTTTCCTCGTATTCTTTTACAAGTGAGAAGAGATAAACAAATAAATGTAGCCGAGTTAATTCTGTTAATGTGATTTGGTAGTTTTTTTTTCTGTGTTCGTGTTATTGGATAAAAACTCAGGGTTAGTGGCATTTGTCAATTTTTAAAACATATTTCAGTAATGCGGTGTTAAGCGAGAATTTCAACCTTGTCGCCACCTGCATAAGGAGTGTCTGATTTCGTTCGAATTTAGCAAATTGGATCCCCCTAACAATTAGATTTCACATAAACATAAATAGAGAACTGAAAACAGAGTTTGAGCATTGCGGAATGAGGGACATAATATTAAAGTTACATAAATATGAAAATAAATAATACAATATAAATAGGTACACATTGAAAACCATATTTTACATATATTTTCTACAACATGGATGTCAAAAAAACACATAATAATATTGCTTCGCTTGTTGCGAAATTGACTTGTATCAGATACATCATGTTCCTAAGTACGTTTTTCTATCAATTTACATTCAATCAAAAAATATTCTTCCGAGATGATATTATTTTATTAATATAATAATGATATAATTTATTAATAACTATAACATCACATTACGAATTTTATTCGACTTTTTATCGTCTTTTTTATAATGAAAAATACATTTCCATTCAACTCGTGAAAGGAGGAAATGAAAGGATACGATAAAAAAGGTGAAAAATTTAAATTACCAATTTTCGGATTATCGTGAAGAAAAACAAATAATTTAACTGCTTTTGATAAGCAAATGACCAAATCAACATTTTAAAGGAATGTTTGATAAGTTATTTGCGAGAAAAGTGTAAAAGTATATCATATAAGGTAGGTAAACAATATTAATATCGGCATTCGAGTAATTTTTAGGTAATAAATATTTTTTTTGTTACAATTAGAACTTAATTTGTTACATGTTAATTTGAATAGGTATTTGTTGTTCAAGCAGTAATAGGCGTTAAACTACTCATATATCAAATGATAAAATAATGCTTTATTAAGATTAAATTCGTGCTTCTTTTCCGTAAATGAATTATTAAATATGTCTAGAAAAATCATGACAGTAAAAATGTAAAGCAATTTTATAATGAAATAATAAAATCTTACTTTAGTTTAAGGTAACTACGTGACAATATGAAAACAAGTATTTACAGTGACTCAGGGTCGGTCTTTCAATTGCCCTTTAAGTCCGGCTTGAGAAATATTTACGTTCGTCAAGTTGCTCTCTGGTAGGAACCCGCACAATCTAATCCGACTGATAACATTTCTGATTATACTGAAATACCGGCCCTTAAGGTATCTATTTTTTATAATGGTCAGATTATATAAGAAGAAACATTTAAAAGTTTTTAATAGTAAATATGTATATTCTGTATTATTTATAGTAAGTGCGTAAATTAATTATCTCAGTGGTATTTAATAATTATTTGTTAATATTATATGATTATTTTTAATGAAAAAGTGATTATTTATGTGAAGCGATTTAACTGAAAAATGGTGTTATATTGCATTAATAATTCACTGTATTATAACGTAAGAGATACATAATATAAATTCTTGTTGATTATTTATGATTTCTATAAAATACGGTTTCACGAAAACATCTCTTAAAATGCTAAATTTTATCATATTTTAGTGAAAATTTAATATTTTTGGTGTCAGATTATTTAGAACACTTTTCTACCTAATAATAGATCCTAAATTTGTCATGTCTTTCTCCAATATTTGTGAAATAAAAAAAAAAAAAAAAAAAAAAAAACAGTTCAATATTTTACACCAGAAACGACTATTTTCAATTATTGAAATTTTAAATGGATGTTTTTTTTTGTTACTCCAAATATGTAGAGGAATCTTTGGAAAATAAGAGAACCAAAATATTGTCTAATTTATTCAAACTAAACCACTTTTTTTCCATTTGTATTTTTCTTTGGGTTTTAAGCTTATTTTTGGTATACGGTTAAATCTTTTGAATTAAAAACTACAATAAAATGTATTTTTATATGAACTACTTGTTTATGTATCCACTATTAATAATATGAATGATATTTGTCAATAATTTTATTAGAGATGTAGTAAGAAACCAATAACCGTCGAACAAATTGATATCTTTATAGAAATTTCAATATTCAACATAAGTTTTCATGAATGTATGATTAAACTCCATATCTTGAGAGAACAGCCCAGTCTACACCTATTTAGAAATTGGTCTCATTGGAATCACCCTCACCATTCTTTGATGTAACACCATAGTCTAGATTCTAGGCAACCAAAATATAAAATCTGTACCTTAATTTTGTATCCTGGGCAGTTCTCCGAAAAATAGACTATAGATTGTCAAGTGTTTGTTAATAATATTTTAAAAAATGTTATGTAGTAATCTGAATATTAATTATTTTTGTTTAAATAACTTTCCAAAGGATTTCAGCTTAGCTTACATGTTTTCATAGTAGTTTAACGTTTTCACGACTCCTGAAATTTCACAATGTCTCGAATCACAAAAACTTGTATTAAAAATATTTTTGATGTCGTTAAAGGAGCACTTCATTGTTACATAGTTTACCATGAGAATCTTTGTTTTTAGTTATATTTCACTGTCTAAGAGCGGCACTCTAGGGCCCCCCGCCAGGGTGCTCCGCCCTCGCGGGGGTCAGGGCGGGCCTGCCCCCAGTCCAGGGACCCTCAGAGGTAGTTGGGGCGCGACATGCAGCACAGGAGCCCCATGTTCTTGTACAGGGAGCCCCGCCGAGCCTTACCGGCCCAGAGGGCGTTCGCGTCGTCGCCGGTCAGCGCCACGTTTTTTTCTGGAAACACGAAAACAATGTAAATATTTGATTGAAGTAAGGATTGTAGGGGAAATTATTTATTTTCAATTTATTGCTTTAACTTATTGAAGCTTATAAACCTTAAGAAGCTTGTAATATTCAATCATTGAAGAAGATAATATTAACAAATCTTAAATGAAATAGAAAACAGAAAAGATACCGAAAATAAAAAAAAATGGTATCGGTCGAACCCAGAACCTCTCACTTTTTTTATCGATATCGTATTTCAATTTAAGAATTACTAATATTATCCTCAATTAATTCACTTATTTTTGGCAGTTATCTATTTGTATATTCGGATAGAACTTCGCAATAATAACCAACAATATGGGAATTAATTGAGAACAATATTAGTAACAATACTCTTAAATTGAAATCGATAAAAAAGACGGAAAGTAATTAGGTCTCATTAGCTTAGTGGTTAGAGAATTGTTCCAGTAAGACCTTTTTATTTTCTGTGTCCTTTTCTGTTCTGTATTTCATTTGAGATTTGTCAATATATCTTGTTCGGTGAGTAATTATTTATTGCAGAGGATTTGTCAATTTTCTTTCTTTGTTAAAATTTCGCGAAGATGTTTCATGAATGTAATGCCAAAGGAAATATGAGATTTTTTTATTGCGTCCAGGACTAGTGTAGATTAATTATATCCAAAGCTACGAGTGGTAGATACTCTCAGTATCGCCCTGGTGAAATACCACAATTCAGAATCGAAATGGGTTTAGTCGTGTTTGGTAAACAGATCCAAATAGACAGGCAATTCCCAACCTTCCTCCTCCCCATCTCCTTTCCCTCCCTTCATCATTCTCTTCTGCCATTCTTTTTCTAAATTCCCATTGAAGTGTGATATTCACATTAATAAAAACTTTATATTTTTCTTCATCTTAACATTTAGGACGTTAAATTGATAAAGTCCACAAAAACTTAAAAAACCTCTACTTGAAGTCTGCCAAAAGGCAAATAAAATAACATACTATGTTATGATTCATTCCCACTTGGACTATCATTCGAGTATCTGGGGTTTCGCTTCCAGGAAAATGATATCTGAGGTAGAGATAATTCACAATAGGGACCCGCGTAACAATTTCTGGTTTGCCATGGGATACATACACCCTTTAAAGATATTTTCCGGCACGCACTAGTATTAGCGTTTAAGATTATTCTGGCCATGAAATAACAAACACCATTCTAAAGATGATTCAATGCCATACTCACACAAATACAAAACGTAACTATAATCACGACAGCACCACAAACTACACATATCAAAAATACACTCGATAAAATACGACTGAAATCATTGGAATACATTGTTTACATAAGCTATAACAAGTTGCCTGGGGAATTGAGACATGTGTGCGCTTCGGACCAATCTCGAAATGATGTTATTTTTTAAAATGGTACTTGGAAAACAATTTATCATAGATACAGCTCTGTTCTGATAGCCGTCCTTAAGAGGAACGGCTGCGCGGCCTGTTTCACACAAAACTGAATTTTGTATTTCAGGCCAAAATTCTCACCCAAACCGAACGATCTTTTTTTATCAAAGGGTGCAAATATCTAATACGGATTAGAAGTTTTTTTTGTTGTTATTTTAAATTATGAAATATAGGCCATTAAATAAATAGATTTTTAACAATTTTAGAGAAAATTTTAGCAATTATTTCAGGGTTAAAGGTGATAAAAAAAAATCCCATTTGCCATGAAAATATAAGTGGTAAAATCAGCATTATGATGGACTTAAATTTTGATTGGTTTCGGTTTCCTCCGTATATATATTTTTTAAATTTTTTTATGTGAAGTCCGTTATAGCTGAACATAACCCGACTCCTGTCTTAAAATGTTACTATTTGTGTAGTAATATTGTGAATGTGTTATTTTTGTATAGCCATATGTATACTGTATAATATTTTGTAATTTTTTATGAATATGCACCTAAGGAGTACTGTAGGAGTAGTATTAAGAATAAGCTGGAATGTATGTAATATGTTAAGAATGTGTAAATAGAATGTAAAAGTAGCACTGTAGGATACCACTGAATGGAGTTATTTAATCATTTTTAAGTTTATTTATAGTAAAGCGCACTTGAAGTGAAACAACACATAACTGCGCTATATAAATGCTTTGTTATTATAATTGTTAATATTAAATTTAAATTAAAAACGACTAATTTACGTTGGAATACAAATTTGACGTAAATAATTTAAAATATCAATTTAAAGTATTTTTGGGTTTTGTTTTTATTTTATATTCATATTTACATAAAAAAATACGACAATTAAAAAAAAAGACACAAACCCCAAACAATTTCCGAAGTTGACTCTAAAATAATGATTTTTTTTTCTTTAATTTCATAATTTAAAACAAAAAGATATAAAATACTTCTAAATCGTACTAAATATTTATTATACCTTTAATATAAAAAAGACCATTCAGTTTGGGTGGGTGTTTTGCCCTCAAATTATAAAAAGCAAGTTTTGTATGAAACAGGCCGCACAGCTGTTTCTCTTAAGCTTTGTAGATTCTGATGTAGGTCAATTTTTCTCTTTTAAAACGCTGTTATGTATTTCTATTGTATCTGTATTTTTACAGCTTGCATATTTATTTATGTTATTTTCCTATTGTTTATACATTTTTTGTTTGTTTTTATATTTTTATTTACATATTTGCCCTGAAAACTTATTAAACATAAAATTATGTGGCAAAATTAACAGAAATGAGTTGAATTTGATAACTCATTGGATGGCAACATTGAAAAAAAACCGTTTTCCACCAAAAGTAAAAACTTTTTCTCTTCACGTAAACAATCAAAATATTTAGTCATTTCCAGCATTCGCCTGTAACGACATAATTTACTAAACACTGACCCTGTCGTCGATGTTACAAACGAATCTCACTATACAAGAGTTGACAGTTTTATCTAAATCTTTTGCATTTTATTCTATGTAGGAAATAAAAATAAAATAAATATTAATATACAATTCCAAATACCTCTTGAAAATGGAAATAAATAAACTACCATAAAGAAATACTCAGTCTCACAAAAATCAACTTTATTAAATACGAATTTAATACAGGTAGCAAGGTTATGAAAATTGAGATCATGGTTAAGAAATCAATAAAATTAAGTTGGTTATTTGGAATGCCTGTATCAAACAATCAACAGTTATTATATTATTTTTGGGAAATGTATTAACGTGTTTGTATGTGTGGTGTACTTGATATTATTGACGAAATATTTATGAAATGGTTCTTTGTACAAAAATATTCATTTGCACGCACTAGCGTGTTTAAGATATATGTAGCTATTGAAAATAATTCACTAAAAAATAATCTAGTAATATTATTAAAAATAATTGACGTTTATAAATACGCCGTATTTTTGGTAAAATGTGTTCATCAACACATCGATATGGAGGTTATTCCTAGCGTTGCACAGCTTATGGAAAATTATGAGAATTAGCATGGATTTTCAACCCCAATTCGAAAATATTTTCCAAACAATATATAACGACCGCAAAAGGAAATAGGCTAGAGTCGAACAGTCAACTTTTCTCGGATCATTGATGTGGTTCCACTCAGTGCGGTTTTTTTTAATGAGGGGTTATGCAGTGAACTCTCAAAGATAAAGTGCAGAGAACAAGACCCGTGGAGACTGCATGCACATAGAGAGTTTTGGTTATTTAGTTAAATGAATATAATTTGTCGAAATTTCGGTCATACCTAAATGGTTTTCTTGTTGAGGCATGTATTCCTGTAAGTCTGTGAGAATCCTGGTTATTTCTTGCGAGTCCTTTGTGATGCTGCACAGCTCCTCCTGATTGAAGTCTGGCGTTATGGTCTTGCAGAGCAGGATTTGGCTAATCACGTTCCCCAAGTTTGATGGACCGGCCCGATTTTCTGAAACAAAATGGGTTTAGAGAGTTAATACATTTGCTGAGCATAATATTGCGTTCCACGATGGGGACGATAGAAATATTTTGGTAATCCATATATTATCTGTAAACGACAAGCTTTACATGAATGATATTTCCAAATAATCGTTTGCATACGAATGGCCTTAATTTGAATGTTGATAGGAAACGATATGAATTTGTAATGTGTTTAAAAAAATGAGGTCTTATTATCTAAGAACTGGGTCACTTTTAGGGGGGAAGTCAACGAAGTAGTAAACGACCATAATGTATAATTCTATGAAATCTCAATCTCCCCGAACATCCCAAAGACAAACATATCTGATATCTTCTGGGTCTACAAAAGATAAGTTTTTAGACTTCGTAGCTACTCTTGAAACAGCTGTATTTGTAAAGTCAGCTAGACAATACATTTAGACCAAGTAGAACGCACAATATTTTACAGGGTCTCTGAATTGTATTGACAAACTGATATGTAAACTCTCACTCGAACAAATCCACGAAAGTTGAGCAATCTGGGCATGTCCCTAATAATGATAATTTCTTTGGACAAGTTATTTGTACTAGAGTTCTGGGAAGACCCAAAATCTACCGAGCTCGTCTAATTATAGAAGCGATTGAAATTCATACGCACCCGATTAAGATTCATATCGACGACGGCTAAATACTCGAAACTTTGTGGAACCCGACATTGAAGGGTAATTTCGAGTAACGACCACCGATCGTATCCCACATTCATGTGAATTGACTTTGAGGTGGATATATTGATTATTTTAATTAATGTACAATTTTCGACGTTGAACGGTTAAGATCCTGGACAACGGATCCGAAGGTCGCGGGTTCGAAAAAAAAAATAATGTAAAAACCAAACGTGATGCGCGTTCATAGATGGCGCTAATTTAAATATTTTAGAAAAATATACCACTTTAAGCACGTAATGCTTTTAAATATTGAGATGAATTGTTTGTTGGTGGGTGTCCATACGGAAAATGAAAAGGAATAATTTGTTAATGTAAGTTTAAAGCTCAAGTCCTTCAATAAACTTATGAATATACTGTATTAGTTAGTGTTACGATAACATACTTTATTTTTAAAGTTTCTTTAAGGACTTGCAACCTAGATTAACAATTTATTTCAATTCATATTCCGTGTGTACACCCACCAACAAGCAATTTATTTGAATGTTTAGAAGTAATATTTGCTAAAAGTGTTTTGTTATTATTTTGTTAAATATTTAAATTATATTGTATTACGTTTCGTTTACCCATAATTTACATGACGTGTGTCTCCACATATAATAAAATAAAATAATGGAAGCTACATGGTGTCCAGGCGTAAAGTGCATCTCCGGGAGGTGATTCTACATGTTAGTACAAGTAAATAACACAAATAACTTTTTTAGAAAGTTTCCATACAAAAATATTTTTCCTGGGAAGAAGAGTTTTTTGCTCCATACAAAGAAATAAAGAATATTACCTGAAAACTACCTTAAAATGTTGGAATTTACAAAAAAGTTATTTTTCTCTTTTACTTGTTCTATCATTATTCTAATTACCTGACGAAGTTACTGCACTTTACCCCCAGACACTTCGCATATTCGCCACACTTTCCGAAGCGATAGATACTCTCAGTGTCGCCCTGGCGAAAGACCTTAACTCAAAATCGAAACGTCGATTTAAATAGCTTTAGCCGTGTTTAGTGACTGGATATGAATAACCAGGTACTACCCAACCTTTCTCTCCATCTCATCCCCCCCCCCCTCAAACCTCCTAACACACCTCATCACATAGCACAGCCCAAAATATAATATAACCATTAAAATAACCGCCAATTTACTCAGAATTTGATAAGAGCATCGGCAATATAAATGAAAACATTGTGAATTTCATTATAAGTACCTACATAGAAATAATATAAATAGATCGTCCGTGGCTTCTCCACAGTTTGATAATGCCTTCGGAAGGCGAAACAGCTGTCACGTGTAATCATAATTACGTAGGAGAACTTTATTAAAAGTACAATGTTTTTGAAATTAAATAATAATAGTAATAATTAAATTTTAAAAACTTTAAATAATAACGGAGTTCTACAAATTATACTTGAACACAATAAATATACCCACGGTTAAGCTGATTGAATTTATTTTATGACGCGAAAAGAAATATTATTCATTTAAATTGTATTTATAATATCTATTGTTTATTTTTTCTTTTGATTTTGGTTATATTGCAGTATGAATAATTGCTAACATCTAACTGAATGGAATTTATTGGTTTATCTTACGTTTCTTTAAAAAATGTTTATATCACATAGCATAACTATTTGATTACTTGATGTAATTTATAAACAAAATCCGCTTTGAATTTTTGTTATCTTATTTTCTCCTCATTCGGTTGTACTCCGCATCCCTTCGAATATTTACGTTAGGATTTCGTGAACACGAAGATTATATATTTCTTGGGAGAATCCACTTAGACTTCTCACCGTCGCATCAGTGTCATTTCTCAGGCACGTGAACAAAAATATTGACATCTCATAATATTATGATACAAAGAACCGTATATAGCCCACGCTGAGAGAAAAATAAATTTATCAGACAAGTTGTCTAACATTTTTTGTGCTGGCAACACATTATCGTAGATACATTCTGAATTCAAAACGCAGAGTTGGGAGTTTAGTTTTTAAAACGTTCGCAGAATGGGAGTAAAGGTCTATTCACATCTACCAGCATCAGAGCAGAACAGTTCAGTACAGACACGACAACATCAGTTGCCTACAATATCTATGAACACATTAATATTACAGCGTACGTAAGCGTAACGTTTCCGCACATGCTAGAATATTTTGACGTGCTGATGGCCGCTTGTGACGTCTGCGCCTGCGCGGTTAGTTTGCATGCATACCGTTACGTAGCCACCTTTGTCAGTCGTCGTTATTAGAAGCAGATATTGCTAAAACCGAAAAATGGATAATGGTAATTTGGGTTATAAAATAATAATAAACTAATGAATAGGATTATAAAATCCTCAAACATGTTGTGGCGGACGCTCAGTTTTGACAGTTCAGTTGACAGGCGTACTCGCGTCTGTACTGTGTCTGTGCTGTGCGGCGCGGAGCAACATGAATAATCGCGTCCGTGTCGTTCCTGCACCGTACTGTTCTGCACTGCGCGGTGTTTGTAGATGTGAATATACCTTAAATCATCATCGTCAAATTTTAAATCTCTCCAATTTTTGTACAGTGGTAAAATTTAAAGAATTCTAATTTAATTAGCTACTTTAAATTAACTAACTAACCATCACGCCACTTCTTCGCAGGGTAGTCAGATTGCTACACAACTCTGCCTCGGTACACACTCCTCGCTTCATCCACATTCATCATCATTTTCAGTTTGCGAAGCGGGCATGTATACCGCTGCCCCAGGAACCATCCATTGGATTACCAACACCTCTGCCATACGTCACAACCAACTTGTTGATAACTTAGCAGGGAGCCCTTGATCTCTCCGGCTGGACTCTCTCGACCCATCTCCTTGCACAGCAGTGGGAAGGATGGATTAATACGTCTATCACTCCTGAACACACTGACCCCATATTCCTGCCCATCCCACATTCTTTCTTATTCCCAGATCTTTCTCTCCCCCCTTTCCTTGAAAATACCCTCCACACTTAGTCTTAGGATCGCCCTGGTGAAAGATCACCATTTAGAATCGAAACGTTGTTTGAAATGGCATTACTCGTGTTTGGTGACGAGATCTGAATAGCCAGGTACTTTCTTACCTTCCTCTTCCCACATCCTTCCCTTCCCCACTCCCTTCAGCCTCACAACATACCCCAATTGGCTCCGAACAGTGGGAGCAGTTGGGAATTTTCATACAACAAGAAATCCCGCAATAAAAGCTGCGCAAACTTCATGACGCCAGAGCACACTATTAAAGAGTTTTTGTTGTTTAACAAATCTACCTAATCTGATGTATGCTTAGGTAACAGTTGATAAAATAGTTGAGGTTAATTTAATTATTGCAAAGTGTCAGGAGAGATTTACATTAAAAACAGAGGACTAGTACTTCAATAATTAGGCCCAAAAGGGCAATGGGGCTACAGGCCAATAGTTTAATATTTATACGAGATATGCCCCCGAGTCCGCCCCTTACGTTGGTACAAATTTGTTTTCTTTTTATATCATAACTATCTGAAGCGTACCCGGCCTTGGTCGGAATTATTTATTTTTATTGGAATAAAGTTATGAAGTTGTGAATTATTGCTTGTCATTTGGGTGCCATAATTGATTTGACAACGAAAGTAATGCATTGTGACGACTATTACCATAACTAAACAAAAAACATTCATTTGAAAATTTTATTTCATTCAAAACATTTTTTTTTAAATGCATCTAAATAATAAAGTTCTTAGATAGGTACTTACCAGTGTTTTCCATTTTGAAAATATTCTACCGAAACAAACCTTCTTCTTTTAAATATGTATTCTGGGTATATCTATGGGCTAACCTCAATACAACATGACGGGTTTGATGTTTTTTATACTAATTTTAAAACGTTATAGCAACAGTTTTACATATTGAATGTCATTCAAACCCTCCCGTCACTAATAAGAACAAACTGTGCTGTTTTCAGAGAATTCGGTCGAGTAATTTTTGGGAAAATCGAGGACACACAAACAAGCATTTATTTTTATGTATCTAGAGATTTGGATTCGTTTGATGAATTAGTTATTAAATTAATTCACGGATTAACGTTATTACCTCTCAACCAACCTTTTGCTTCAACAAATTCACAAATAGCCTCGAAAATTGAACTCTAACCTTTGTATGATAAATTCCTGATCGATGCGATGGGTTGACTCTATATTGCCAAGTACATTTTTAATATAGCTCCCCTCCCCTATCGTAGTATGCACAAAGAATGTGCCGCAGGCAAAAATTTTACTAGGTCCAAAAGGACAAACCAATAAATGCTGCTGATTCTTATCGTTCGGAAAGTCACATTCCAAAGAAAAAAAATATTTCGAAATCTATTAGAATTTCATTAAACGGAATCTTTGGAATTGAATCAAACGTAGATCTCAACAAAAACGATGAATCATCTACAGCGTTTATTCATTGCTTTTGTGTTTAATTCGTAGAACTCCATTTAATTTTTAAAAATTTAATGTAAATCAAATTTAATAATGTTATTATTAAGTTCCGCAAGTATTTTTAGATGTTATTATTGTGACACCTGTTTCAATCGCGGTTAATAACGGCTATGAGGCAAATAACATTGAAAAAATTATAAAGAGTAAGAAATATAAAAATAGAATCAATTTAATAAGTGCACAAAGTATGCCTATAGCCAAAAATTATATAAAATCGCCCCCCAAAGCACTTTTATCTCCTGATCGCCCCACAAGCGACTTAGATTGCCCACTGGCGGGCAATATCGCCCACGTTGGGAATCACTGCTCTGTATATTAATATGGTGAGAAAGTGTTCCTAATATTCCCTTCCATAATATATAGTCAATGCTGTAAGTGCATTACTATTATGCACCCATTAGTAGAAAAATGCTTTTATGATGAATGTACCTACAGAATGGTTTAATATAAAACAACTCTCTTGATACGCTGTGAAGAATAGTGTTATATGATAAAAACACTTAAAATTATAATACAAATGTCGAAAATGGATTTTTTTAATAATAATGCAGCCTTTTTTTCTTCATTTTCTACTTATACTGTTAAGAGGAACGGCTGCGTTTCATACATAACTTAATTATGGATTTGAGGCCAATATACCCATCCAAACCGAATAAGTTTTTTTTAAATAAAAGTTTAGAATATCTAGTATGCATGAGAAGTATTTAATTTATTTTTGTTGCCTTAAAAAAAATCAATTTTCATAATTTTAGAGGCAACTTCGAATTATTAATTGTTTTTGTGATTAATTCGTAGAACTCCATTTAATATATATTTTTTAATTTAATGTAAATCAAATTT